>JAZHYW010066839.1:0-41441 GCA_037355805.1 Ixodes ricinus
GAACTTCAAACGCGACTCGACGTAGCAGCTGGCTGAGAACGGACAGTGAACGTCTCGTGGAGTGCCAGATAGTGCCTACGACTCCTGGTGGGACTCTGAGACCCGGGTTCCAAGGAATCGAAGAGGTTAGGCCTAACATTTTGCGAAAGCGCCTTAGAAAGGGAAAAAGAAAAATGTCCAAAGGCAAGGGACGGAAGGCTGCACAAGCAGAGGAATCCCTCATCAGATGTGACAGGTGTGGTCGCTGGGCATATATTTCGGAGAGCGACTTCACGACCTCACAGCAGGCGGAGGAAGCCGACTTCGTCTGCAGATTATGCACGTTCATAGAGAAGGTGGACATGGAACACAAGAAGAGGAGCGAAGAGCTGGCAAATAGCATAAACGAAAGGATGAAACTATTGGAAGACTCGATCATCGAGGGTGGAGGAGATGCAAGCGACACAATTAGCACTCTACAGAGCCGGGTGACTGAATTAGAACATCGATTGGAACAGAGGGAACTAGATGCAAGCCACACAATTTCAAATCTCCAGAGCCGGTTGGCTGGATTTGAACATCGCTTGAAACAGCGTGGGAATGCAACGTTGGACAGTCAAGTCCACAAGGAAGCTCTAAGCTCAACGCTATTGAAAGATGCAGAGTATAATGAGAATGACAAAGAGAAGGAAAAGGAACGCAACCAGACTGACAACGCGGAGCACGGGCCTGCGGGATCACAAAGTGGGCTTACACAGCATGTACCCCACCCTCAACCTGAAGGCGCATCGAGACATGAAGACGCAGAGAAGGAAGGGGCAACCAAAGCAGGAACGGCCTTGTCCAGCCAGGCAGGAGACAGCACCATACCCAGCGTGAGCGGAAATCACCCAAACCAAGGACGCGTGGAAGACCTGATCCGACCGCCTCCAGGAGTGACACGGGAGGTCATCGTTGTCGGTGATAGCAACGTAGCCCGATTTGCGCACCCGCTGGTATGTCGGGTGGGGGACTATCGTAAAATAGAAGTCATACCCAACACAAGTGGCACAACAGAGGATGTGCACCGCCTGATCGACATATACGAGGAGAAAGCACGGGAAGTACCCCGAATGTATATTTTGCACTTCGGTGTGAATAACATTCTGAATGGCGACCAACCCGATACGATAGTGGAGCGCTTGAGGCTGAAGTGGTCAGACCGCAGGGCCACACTGGCTATCTGCTCAGTACCGGAGATTGAGGGCAGAGGCAAGGAGATGCAAGCTACAACCATGCTGCTGAATGCCAAGTTAAAGAAGCTGTGTAAAGAACTTAAGATAAGATTCATCGACCTGAGCAGAGATCTGAGAGGTGAGGGTGTCATGGAGAAGGACGGTATGCACTATAAAAAAGAAGGCGTGCGCATAGTGACCGACAGACTAGGAGCAGTGGCAAGCAATTTTTTAGGTATACGATGGAGAAGGGGCCCCTCACCTCCCAAGAACGAGCAGCAGAGGGGTCCAGTGACACTGCGCGGGAAAAGCCCGGCGAACAGATGGCAGGCAGACAAACCAGAAGTGGGGTCTGGCAATCACGGATCGCATCACCCAGACATGGAGCCACGCACCATGCATCAGACAAGGGGATGCCATTTGACACCACGCACGAACGCTACTGTGACCAGATGCTATTCAGACGACCCGGAAGTGATGCCTGGACAGCATCGCTTTCACTGTCCAGGTGTGGAGTGTTGCACGAGGCATCCAGAAACACTACAGCACTTTTTACCGCACACGGGCGAACAGCTGGTACTGCGGGACTACCAGAGAAATTTCCCGCCATTGGGCCCAGATCGCGAGGCCAAGAGATGGACACAGCGACACCAGAATTATTCAGCGGACGACATTCGCTCCCTGGAGAATCGAAACCGCGAGCAAGGACCACCGGCCCCTCTCCTGGGGGGACACATGAGGTATCACCACTCGCAAGACACGCCGGTATCGGTATACCCGATGCCACAGGCACCGCAGCTGCCAACATCCCAGTATACACAACAGCCGCGCCCACTACTGGTACCCTCCCCCAGGCTCTACAGTGTGGATGGGCACAGAATGCTGGGACAGGGGCTCGGGCGATGCCAATAGAAAGAGGTCCAAGCAAGAGAGCCGTCATCACTCGGAATCATAGCCCGCCGACGACGGAGCAGAGGGGGCGACGATTCCGTGGTCGACGTCGACGCCACAGACGGAAAAACGCAGCTCATGTTGTGGTGGGGTTCCTCAACATGCACAGCGCAAGGCGACAGGCAAAATGGGAAGAACTGTTTGAGATGTTAGAAGCCGAGGAAATGTCCCTGTTCGCTGTCGCTGAGACGCATCTAAGAGGATTAGAGGAGCCTCCAGTACATCCTGGCTGGTGCTGGGCGGGCAGTAACCGGGATGGTGATGAACGGAAAGGTGGTGGTGTGGGTTTCTTGTGGCGTGTTGCATCCACGTGGCAGCCAAGACAAGGAAAAGCATGCAAAGATCATCTCTGGATCGAAGGGGAGCTGGTGGGTCTACCAGTGAACGTATGCGTTGTCTACATGGCAGTTGAAGGAACCGGACGAGAAGAAAACCTGCGGCTGGTTCAATGTATATGTGAAGATGTTAGGAGCATGAATAGTGGGGTCGAGGTACTCATAATGGGGGATTTCAATGGACATTTAGAGGAATTAGATGGGAAAGAAAATGGTAACGGCCGACTGCTTCGTCAACTGACGGAAGATTTGAACCTTGACATAGTTAATCTCCGAGACACATGCACGGGGCAATTCACCTGGTGTGCAAGAAACAGTAGAACGTGCATTGACTATGTCCTGACATCGTACACACTCGGGCTTAAACTGCAGAGTATGCACATTGATGAGGACGGTACTTTCAGCATAAGTAGTGACCACAACCGCCTGAGGGTCGATTTTTCATCATCCCCATGGCAGCAACCTCACAAAGAAAGGTACAGGAAGGTTGAACTTGTGCTACCTGCAAGCGTCATTGACTCTGTAGCCCAGGAGTTCGAAGCCAGCGGGAGACGGAAAAAGGCGACGAACTACGGCGAGTTCATTGGGGAACTGAAGCGGATTATTAAACTCCATTCCATCCGGAGGCGTTCCCGAGGCGGTGTTCGACGTAAGAGCTGGTGGGACGCCGAGGTGAAAGGAGCGCGGAACGAGAGGAGGCTAGCTAACCAGACTCATCGACGCGCCGTCAAGGGAGGAGACAGTGGAGAAGTGGAAAAGGCCTGGGAGGTGTATCTTACATTTAAACACAAACTTCAAGACCTAATACAGAGCAAGATGACAGAAGCTGACCAGCGCACATTAAAGGAGATAAGGGACAGCGGCAAAGCGGCAGCTGAAAAATTCTGGCGATATGTAAACTCAATGGACAGGAATGACCCACCACCAACCGTCATAGAGGATCACACAGGAAAGGCGGTACAGGATTTGGCGGAGCATCTATCGGAGTATCTGACAAAGGCATTTGAGTGTGAAGATGGAAACGCACCAGTAGCGGACCTGATCAGAGTACCTTCAATGGCGGACACAGACCCTGTCGAAACTGAGAAGCCAGAATCCCTAGAGCAGACAATCACGCCGAAGTGGGAGGTGGTGAAAGTCGCGCTTGACAGGGCCATCGCGCATATTAAAAACAACACTGCACAGGGAACAGACGGCATACCTGCGACCTTGCTCAAGTGCATGGGCGATGACGCTCGAAGGCAGCTGGCAAGCATCCTAACAGACATCATTGCGGGTAGTCCCATTCCCGAGGATTGGATGCACAGTAGGGTTGTACTGGTGCCGAAACGTGGAGGCAACAAAAAAGGCTGAATGACTACCGCCCCCTGACGGTGACAAGTGTCATTTACAGGGTGTTTGCCCATGTTATAAAGGAATGGATGTGTGGTTGGGCGGAGGCGAACGCCAAACTGACTGAGCTCCAAAATGGCTTCCGCAGAGACCGCAGATTACAGGATAACCTGTTCGTTCTGACGCAACTCATTGAGATTGCCAGAAAAGAGGGACGAGATTTTATATGCTGCTTTTTGGATGTAGCGAAAGCGTATGATAGTGTACCTCACGGGTCCCTCAACCAATGCCTCATAAGACTAGATATGCCCAGCCAATGGACGAACTTAATACGACGATTGTACGACGGAGGAGCTGTCACGGCTGAGTTCGGAGGCGTGATGTCCAAAAGGGTTGAAGTGAAAAGGGGCCTGAAGCAGGGCTGCCCTCTCTCGCCCCTCTTGTATATGTTGTATACGGGCGAGTTAGAACGACATCTCCTGAAGTCAGGGCTCGGTTTTTCACTCACACGCGTAGAAGAGGGTTGTGAAACGCACTGGACATTGCCGGGCCTCGCATACGCTGATGACCTCGTACTCATGGCGGAGGACATGGAAACACTTCAAAAGTTGGTAGACGTCTGTGAAGAAGAAGTGGCACTACTGGGACTTAAATTCAACGTTTTAAAATCAGCAGTAGTGCAGTTCTCTGGGAACTGCACAGGAAGCAAAGTGTTGAGACTGCAACAGGAAGCTGTCGCGGTGTCGAATCAGTACAGATATCTGGGAGTGACACTGACGAACGCGCCCGACTACTGTGACAAATATCAAGCACATATTCGACAGACGGCACAAAGAGGGCAAAACATCTTACGTCGGCGAATCCTGTGGAGCGGCAATAGATACCTGATGGTGAGGGAACTATGGAAGGCTGTGCACGTACCTGGAATTACGTTCGCCAATGAAATAATTTGTGTCATGGCTGACACACGAGCCTGGTTAGAGCGCAGGCAGAGGGATGTCGGCCGTCAGGCACTCGGTTGCCATGGACAAGTGGCGATTGAGGCGATTCAGGGAGACGTGGGGTGGTCGACGTTCGAGGCAAGGGAGGCAGCCAGCAAGCTTTGCTATCAAGGACGGCTCCTCCACATGAATAAAAGTCGATGGGCCAGACGGATATTTGACTATCTGTGTCTCCGATGCCTACAGACACGGTGGATGAAGCGCGTCTACCAGCTCCGCAAGAAAAACGGTTTTTTTCACCGACCCAGTTCAGGAAGATTCGGAGGGTAAGTGGGCAAGGGAGGTGAGAGGGCGTGTAAGAGATGCGGAGACGGCACACTGGATGGAGGAGGCAGGAAAGAAGTCGACCCTAGACGTATACAGGGCCCACAAGCATAATATCAGAGCTGAGGAATTCTATGACAACAGCCTGGGCAGCCGCCTCCTGTTTGAGGCGCGAGCAGGAGCGCTACGGACACTGGCATATCGACAGCGGTTCGACCCGACGATAATGACCATACAGTGCAGGCTCTGCGATCAAGAAGCAGAAACAATCGAACACCTGGTCCTCCGCTGCCCGGGCCTGACGCCAAAATGGGAGCTAGCCGACACCCAAGCCGACCAAGCATCGAGCCACTGCAGTGGACGGCAGGTGACGCCACCGGCGAGTGTGCATGGAGGCTGTGGAGCCACAGCCACTACAGGCACTACAGCTCCACAGCCTGCACAAGCGCCGCCACTAGCGGAAGCACTGGGATTTCAAGAGGCGGCCGACTCCGGAGCACACCCCGCGGAAAGATGGGTGGTCCGAAAAACAAAACAGCGGCTGACGAATTGGTGGAAAAAAGATAATAATGTGACGGGCTACACAAAGGAGCCCACCGGCTTGGACACGATTACTACGTGACCCCCCGTTCCAAAGGGGAAAGCTACAAACATCATCATCATCATCATCATCATCATCTCTAGCGGATATTGTTTACCGTCCACCCGTTCATGTTTTGCCCTTGCAGTGACCGCACCGAGCGCTTCGCATGGCGGGATGCTTCGCGTTCGCCTGGTAGTGCGTTATGCGGTGCACCTACACAGTGGCGTGGCCTTGGGGGCAGCATTTTCTCGGTGCCGTGCGCGCCCCAGACGAATGTGACATTAGTGAAGCCGCCTGCATTCTCATGGCCTATTCGTCTGGGCAGCACCGCACCCGTCCAGTGCAGTAAACTCTTTCCACTTTAGTACGCGAAAAACTGGCGGGGAGAGAAGGAAGCTTCCTCTCCCCTCTAGCCTTCCGTGTACCACGAACCGCACTGCACCGGTGCGATGCGGGCCCAGACGAATTGGCCATCAGAGGCAAGGCCAGCGTCCTTCGAGGTCAGGATTTCGCGGCTTATGTGACGTCCGGAGCCAAGTCATTTGCACCTGCGAGCCTAAAGAAAGGCTTCGGTTGCTAATAACACTGTCGAGTTCGGCGAGAGCTCTTCGGAAACCTGGAGCCGGACTTGTATTTCTCACGCTCACGCAGTCCGCGGACAGTGTTGCCTTCTTCGTTTTGCTTTGGGATGTTGTGGGTCTGGCCCCTCGCCGTAGTGGGTTGTCGAACAGAAAAAGAAGCACACACAAAACAAGAAAAAAATTGGCAATGGAAAAGGGAACGAGGAAAACCATGAAATTTCGGGGGTCTTTCAACCCTTGACCAGCGCGGCCAGCGCGCCCCGACGAGCTGCCAATTTGCGCATGTGCGTCTTCGTGGCAACCGCGTCGTTACAGTTGCGTCGTCTTTACACGTACCGTATGTCGGCTTCCCAGTCGGTACCTTTTCGCTCTCGTGGTTTGGTCACGCTTCAAAACAACGATTCGGGGCAGTGGTTAGCAGTTCGAAAACAAACAAATGTTGGGGATGACGAGTGCAGACCAGCATTTATGTTCTCCAAAATCTCACACAAATGTGACACAACACAAATCACACTATCGCGTTTGTTGAAACTTGCTGCTTGGCAGACTTGCCGGAGTCGTGCCAAGCGACTCTGGTGATTCCGCCAGAATGCTTCGATGAAATCGATATTCCACAGCGACCTCTTTCTGACAGATGGCCAGATCTGTTAATATTATAGTAGACTTTCACCACGCCGACTCAAGAAACTGACACCGAAAAGGGCGGACGAAGCCCAATTACGCAGTGTACGCGTTTGAAATTGTAGCGCACTTCACAGAAGCTTTACAAACAATGCAAAAATTCAGTCCCACTTTCATCGCGTACCGCTACTATCGTTTACCTAGCCGAGACACTCCAGATGAAAATTTCTGGCCGGCTAAAGGTTCAAATGTTTCACTGAGTCCACCGTTCCCATACATTCGATGGCGCTTGTTTCGATCGGAACGGCGGCCAATGCGTACGGCTAGCACGGAATAAAATATAGCACACACATTAGGACATACTTAATTCTAATTAACTCTACCTTTGGCGGGACATGGAGCTTCCCGCCTTTGCCGGCACCTCACCAACCACCACCGGCTGTTAGGCCTATTTGGCCCGAGCTCGTTAGAGATAGGCCTAACGGCGGCACATCCTCGGAGCAGTCCATGTCCACGCGCACAATCGCCCAGTCGAGCGCACGAACGTTAAATACGCACACCAGCACGGGAAAACGTGGAAAGCAGACGACACGCGGTAAGAACGGCAGGTTCAGATCGCAGAAATGAGCGCCTCGAGCACCACACTGGCCCCAGCTGCCCCGAATTCCCGAATGGGGCGCTCGCGCGTGGGCTTCTGGGCAGTCACCGCCGTCGGGCAGCGCTCTCCGCGCTCGTCAACGACGCGAATAGAGCATTCTTGGCGGCGACATGCAATGTTCGCGCTCGTCGCTACGAGTGCACAAAGATTGAGAAAGCTGCCACGCGCCACAGACCTGTACGCACCCGAACTCGTATAGACCAAGAAAATACAACCGACGTATCCATCCGTAGATAGCGCCGTGTTTATTTACTTTTTTTTTTTTTTGCTGTGGCTTGGAATTGGGCAGAAGTCTGGTTCCGTCACGGACGGACGCAGGTATTTCCAGAGAAAGGGGGGGGGGGTCAGTATCAGATGTTTTAGAACCCCTTTCCCCTTTGTTTCCCCGCCCTAAATTTTTACACATGCACAAATCAAGAGGGTGTCAAAGCATCCGGACACCCCCTCTACCTTAACCCGCCACTGGGCCCCGCCAACTGCTCGTTTATCCTTTTGAGATCACGTGAAAGCTTTCTCGAGAGACCGTTGGCTGTGTTTTGGAGATGCAGACGCGCGTTTTTTGGTCCTGTTCAGACGGCGAATCGATTTCACGAAACTCCTTTCGCGAGTCAAGATGCGCCAGAAAAATGCATCGTCGTAAAAGGGCCTTTAGACAACACACAATGGTTGCACTACACTCGCGTCTGCCCGAAAACAGCTGGATTGTCTTCTGCTTCCCCATAGTACCCTCAACTTTTGGGTATTCGCCAGATTGAGCGAAAAGTTCGTATTTTGTGACTATTTTTTCACTGGTGTAATATTTGGTGTTCGCCGGCGTCGGGATTTCCGACGAAAACCAGCCCCAAAACGCTTTGCACCCATTATAATGACCTCTCCCACAACGGGAAACCCGTTGGTGCCAGAGCCGGGACTGGGCGGGACGGGGGAAGCGCCGGCTGCGTCAATGGCGGCCGATCTCCCGTAGACGGGTGGACGGATGGGAGTATTTTCAACTCCCATTTCGTCTTGCGTAGTGTTGTCATACAAGAACTCCAGTTTAAAATGGGAGTCAAATCAGGTGATGTCGCTTTATACGCCGTCCCTTATTGACCAGAGTAAAGTGATGGTTTCTAGTTTTTATACTCCCATGTGCGGGAGTTAATGCTTTAGGCTTGGGAGTTTGATCGGCAACTTATTCTTTAAAACTCTCATCCGGGCTACTTTTCGTTTACAGTGTAGACAAGTTCGACGAGCAGCTCAATCAAGTTGAAGAGGTTGACGAGTGCGCCCTCTTCGGTCAAATCATGGCCCACAAGATGAAAATGTGCCCACGGCGCCTGAGAACTGATTTCCAGATAGGTGTGCTTGGGGCAGCCAAGAAGTTTGAGAGGGAACAATAAACTACTTGTGCACACAAATCATTTGCCTGATGCAGTCTGCCTAAAGGTGTCATTCAATTAACACCATGTCTGATGTGCAGCTTGACACTGCACTGAAATGCTAATACTAAACGGTGCCATTCACAACTACGTTCCGTCTCGTCCTATGGTGGACAAAGAGCCAAAGCTACAAGCCGCCTGGTCCAACCATGAGCCAGCTAGAAACCATGTGGTATTATTGTTCCGGTGTGCGTGTCATGTGAGAAATATACCACTTGCTTTCTAGCTGTCCAATGATTAGACCTGGAGGCCAGTAGCTCTGACTCAGTTCAATGTAGGGCCAGATATGGTATTGCTCCTTTTTCAAAAAAAAAAAAAAAAAAGTAGGCTAAAACTGCAAAATAGTATGATCATGTCCCATCACGCCAGCAGTAGCAATTAAAACAAGTGAGAGCGAATACATGTTTTAATGTCTTTGATAGGTACATTTTCTGCTTATGTGCAGATCACTTTTAACTTGTATCTAATAAATCTTGTAAGTAGCATACATAGTCCGTTATCAATGTCCTTTATGAAACCTAGAAATCAACACAATGCTTTTTCTTTCAACAGACGAACAAGAAGTGTTTTCCACGATGTTATCATTTAAAAACAGTAACTCCTCTGATATAGATGATTTCCAGATCAAACCAATTAAGTATTGTATTAGATGTCTTGGCACCAGTTTTAACACATATTATGAATGCCTCATTGTCTAGTGGTGTATTTCCTATAAAAATGCAGATTGCAAAAGTTATTGTTTTGTTTTAAAGGGGGAAACAAAAACGACTTTTCAAATTATAGACCTATATCAATATTACCTGTGTTTTCTAAATGCCTTGAAAAAATCATTCATAATAGATTAACAAGTTTTTGTAAAAAATTTGGAATAATTACAGACTCTCAGTTCGGTTTTCGCAAAGGCCGATCAACGGAATTGGCATTGTTACAACTAAAAGGAGCTAATTTTAAAGTCTTTCGAAGAAAAAAATTAATTCTAGGTGTTTTTATAGACTATTCTAAAGCGTTTGACCGTATCGATCATATTACTTTCATAAAAAAGCTAGAATATTATGGAGTCCGTAGGTAACACTCGATATTATAAAATCACATCTTAATTTTCGGCGGCAATGTGTTGTAATAAATGGTAAAAACTCTACCGTTCAACCTATCAGATCTGGAGTACCACAAGGTAGCATCTTAGGTCCCTTCTTTTATTTAATCTGTACATAAATGATATCGTTAACATCAGTAGGACCCCTCTTTTATCATTTATGCCGATGATACTAGCTTATTTTTTTCAGGCACTGAAGTACAGGAACTGGTGTATGAAACTAACACTCACACTACAGAAGTTATATGAATGGAGTGTAGTAAATTCGTTAGAAATTAATATGAGCAAAAGTAAGGCGGTCCTTTTCCGACCTAAGAATAGAAATGTTAGTTTCAATTTTAATATTGTTCTTGGCTTCTCTCAAATTGAACTCGTTCAAAATGTGAAAACGCTTGGAGTTTATTTTAACAACCACATGTCTTGGAATGATCACATTATCAATATAGCTAAAAAACTTTCAAAAGTGTTGGGAAAATTGTACCAGTTTAAAAGATATACTGCCTTAGTCGTATAAAATTGCTTATATATAAAGCTCTTTTCGAACCTCTTTTAAATTACTGTAGCTATGTGGAGCACTACAAGCCAGTCCAACCTAAATAAATTACATATTCTTCAAAAAGGTTGTTCTGCATAATACGAAATGTGTCGTTTGACACACACACTCCTCCTTTATTTAAAGAGCTGAATCTGAACATCCATTCTGGATTCATATGAGTATACTCTCCTCACACGATATAGGTCCACCCTCCGATGTAATGAACCTTTTTTACTTGTATTTCAAACTTAACTCCGATTTCTAAACCTTATGACGTTAGGGAAAGGGAGCGCTGGAAAATTCCATTAAATCGCACGAACTATGGGTTTCAAATGTTAAGCTATAATCTTCCGTTGGTCCTAAATAAAGTTGAAAAACAAAATTTGTCAAACATTGAAAACCTACATCTAAATGAAATTCGAGAATTTTGTTTTCACAAATAAAAAGTAAATTGTCTTTGTGAGCTGTAAATACATCCGTTTTTTTATATTTTATATATTTTTGTTTCCTGTATACATCCAATCCCTAGATGCTGTCGTTTCTTTCGCTCCTTGTGTATAGGGTCAAAGTTTCTCCTCTAGCAGCAAATAAAGCATATAAATGTGTTTTTTTTTTTTTCATGTTGCTGTTTGCTTGCTTTTTTGGTTGCTGTTGTTTGTCACCGTATGCCAATTGTAAGGCTGCAGAGGCCTTGTCAAGTCAAAACTGTTGACTTTTTGCCTCTGCAGCCCACATCACTATCTGATGATGATGTAAATAAAATTATTGATTGATTGATTGATTGAATACAACCACTACCGGTTTGTGTTGGCATTCAGGTCCCCATGCAATGAAATTATGTACCATATTTTCCGAACTATAGTCCGCAAAGACAAAATTAAGGTCAAAAAGAAGTTTTTGCTTAGATAGTCCACACGCCGTGCTTAGACTGTGCCTCGTCCGAATGTAAAAATTATCATACACAACACACTTTGACAAATGAAACGTATAATAACAGCGACGAGAATCTGGGAGGTTTGGGTGAGATTTACAAACCGATAGTAGCGTTGCATCATGGTCTCGTGCAAGAGCCCCATTAGCTTCACAAAGAAGCTTGTATCATACATAAATCAACATTAATGTACCACGTTATTAATAAAACCCTCCACATTTTGAGACAGTGAACGATCTAGAAAAAAAATCCTTGTACCGTTCGTGCTCATAGCTAGTCCAAATCGGGTGAAATTTCAACTTTTAAACATGTACAGTCCCGAAAATACGGTAATAACACAAATTCAATATTAATGAAAAATGCAAGCTTATTTGTTTTATGCTAAGAGATCCTGTACCACCTTGCAAGGAGCCAGACTGGCCTGTGACCTCATTGCTTTGGTGGTGCCTGAAGACCCGTGTGTGTCCACGACCAGCGAACTGCAACTTCCTTCATAAAGTACCCTACGAAGGTGCTCCGTGTCCCACCAGCAGTTTTCTTAAAGTTTTTTGCAGAAGTACGCTGCAAGTCACTCAAGTGGCTTTTATCTACTTCAGATCTCCACTTACACAGTGTGACATTTCCTGTTTATCCTCAGTGTCTACATACTCTGCTGGCATGTATGCTTGTTCTCGTCCTGCACACAAAAAAGTTATGAAGAACACAATGTGCCAGGACGACAAACTCGGCATTTTGTGTGAAGGAGGTTCAGCCGACCGAGAAGGACCCTCCACCTGGCTGCCAGGATGCCAAAGCCGTTCTCCACGATGCGTCTGCAACATAATATTTTTGTCTTCGTGACAACATAACAGTAGTGTGTACATACATGAGAGCTAGAAAACCTGTCCCCAAAAATTAACTATAAAAGGAATAGTTGCTTGACTACGTTATTTGCTTCGAGAAAAATGGGATTATATTTCTAAATCTAATTTTAAACGCGAACAGAACCAAAACCGAAACTTCGTCTCCGTCCGCCAACATTGGCCTAGGGCCACCAAGAACATGGCTATCACGTGGTACGAGATGTCACGTGATCCTCTATGCAACGACGGGCGGGATTGGGGCGGGCGTGTAGCCAAGCGTAAGCGTCGTCTGCACCGCACCCTTTACCACATTCTGGTGTCTACGACATTCGACGACGTCTGCAAAACTGCGGCAGAAGTCCGCACACGTAGTATACGTAGTGCGGACGAAACTCCGAGAGACAATAATCACAAACGGTGAGGCGACGACGGCGGTTGTGATGCGGAAACAATGGTAATGGCAGGACCACGGCAGGGCGGCCGGACGGCTCCCAAGAAGCGCGCTGCGCAGGCATGTTATGCCAATTATATGGACACTGCTGAGCGCCGAAAGGAAACATTGCTGACGTCATCCGTCATGCTTGCCCGGAGAAGTAAAAACAAGCAAAAGGGGGCAATGGTGACGACGTTTAGCTCAATGCTGGCTATGCCCATGCCATAGCCTTGACTGCGCTGTTGGTTGGGCCTCAATTCGCCCTCTCGAGTCAGCCAATTTCGACAACTTGGCGAGTCGCAAAGTTTGCCGGAGCGTTTAAGAAACATTTAGACAGAACTAGGTCATAAGTTTTTATGTGTGGGCTTCCTAGGTGATACTGAAGAGGACTGCATTGTTTTTTTTTCAAAAAACAAAAATTAAGTGATAGTTGCTTTTTTTAGAAAACAGAAGTTAACTTTTGATTGTCAGTTTCTCCTCGCATAGTATATTTGTTTTCTAAATCTCACACATCTTGTCTTTTCGTACCTTGCTCGGCTCAGCTCTGGAGCTGAGTATGGTACGAGAGCTCCTGAGTCGATCTGGCTCCAGGTCGGCTCCAGGAAATGGACGCATGAAGTCATGGCGAAGCTGAAAAGCCTCATCACCCACAAACACGTGCGGTGTCACTTTTGTGCTCTTTGGAAGCTTCGCTGGGCCTTGAAGTTCCAATGTTTCGTTCTCCAGCCGTCTCCCAAACTCTGAGGCCTTAAAGACACCCCCATCGCTGTGTCTCCCTGGGGCACCAACGTCAACCGTTACAAACTTGTAATTTGCGTCCACCACTTCCATAAGCACAATGGAAAAGGATTTCTGAAAAAAAAAGGCATTGCATCAAGTATAGTGTCAGCATATGTTCCAAAGAAACTACCGCTTACGAGATGCCATAGTGGGGACTTCAGCTTAATATTGGCCATTCCAAGATCTATTTCACAATTATTTATAACAAAGTAATCTGGCACATTTCTGTTTGATAAAAACTGGGACAAGAAAGTCATAACACCATCAGAAAACATTCTAACTGTAGTGATACAGGTATGTACAAGGTAGAGCAGGCTTTATCGATTCGCACCAGTGCACACACGAGGCTTCTCGTACTGCCCCAGTGCACTCAAAGAAGCGACCAACACACAGGAGCACCTAAGTTAGCTGACTAGGCTTATATTTCTGACGTGGGCATTCAATATGCACTCAGCTAGTATTTCAAACGTTTGAAACCTGCCAAGTGGGTGCTTATTAGGGCATAGATACAATATCAATATTTTACGCTACTACAACTTAACAAACCATTAAAGGTGCCTTTATGACGAGTCCATTAAGACTAAGTAGAACAGTCAAAAAGCGATATCAAATCGTGTTTTACAGACAGCATGTAGTACAAGTTGTGGAACCTCTGGGCCCAAAACCTGCCCTCTTTACCTTCAGGTGGCACAATGTGGTGCTGTAGTGCCACTAGTAAAATGTCGTGCAATGCTGGCGACAATAATTTTTCTACATTATGAGACATAATTATTGTGTAATGAAACAATAACAAATAGTTGCTAAATTTTATATTTTCGAAATGCAGTATTTAATGCAAAAAGCCAGCTCACAAGTCAAACAATTAAGGACCTATTCCCAAATAGACACAGCACGTCTGGAATAAAACAGCGCAAAAGATACTGCCGCGCGCCAAGTAGGCAGCGCGGCCGTGGCTTAACGTTTATCGCGCTTGCCTGCCACGCGAAGAGCCAGGGTTCGATTCCCGGGAGTTACGCCTCCTTTTATTTATTCTTGCAGCGTAATGTTCTGGTGAATTCGAGAACTCTGTCGCCTGTTCGAGGTGCGAATGTTCTAGTCGCCGAACCTTCTAGGTCGATTGTTCCAGAAGTCAACGCGATTACATAAGGGCTCCGCGTGGCGATCTGCAGTCAGTCTCGCCCCAGCGCTCGATCCTGCGGTTTCGCCGACATCGACGCCCGCGACGCTCTCCTGTTATCATCTGTTTCCTTTTAGTTTGGGCACAAGTTCGCCCCATTAAACGTTTAGTTTACTTCAGTTTTCGTTGCCTCATCACTTGTCATTCGTGACATTTTGGTGGAGGTGCGGGTACCATCGTATGCCCGTAAAGCGTACCCCTACGAAGACACGCCGCCCGAGTGAGGTGCTCAGCCCCGGAAGGCTACCCTTCGCCGAAGACGCCGAAGTCCGAAGAAGCCGCCGGACCAGAGGTCAGTCCCCGAATTGGGTCTCTTGCCCGAGAACCGGAGGAAGAAAATACCGACCATGACCACCGCACCCGTCGTCATCCTGCCCGTCACTCCCCGCACTCCGACGACCTTTCATGGCGAAGCCCACGAGGATATCGAAGACTGGCTGCAGCATTACGAACGTGTAGCTCGCCACAACGGATGGACGGCTGAGCAGCGCCTCCAGAACCTGTACTTCTCGCTGGAGGGCACCTCGAGGCACTGGTTTGAAAACCACGAAGCCTCCTTCACTACATGGGAGTCCTGCGTCGCCGAACTGAAGCGGACGTTCCTTAACCACCACCGTCGCCAGCGAGCAGAGGACCTACTTCAAGCAAGGGTGCAGGGCCCCAACGAAAGCGTGACCAGCTTTGTTGAGGATGTCCTGCGGCTAAGTGCCCGAGCCGATCCGGAGGCCGCCGAGGAAAAGAAACTTCGAGTCCTAATGCGTGGCGTCAAGGCAGAAATTTTCGGAGGCCTGGTCCGCAACCCCCGACGACCGTCGATGCTTTTGTGAGTGAAGCCACCAACATCGAGCGCGCACTGACGGCCCGAGCAAGCCACTACCACCGAATCGCCGGCGCGCCTGCTGCTACAACCGTCGCTGCTTCCCTTCTGGACCTGAATACCAGCGGATCCGACAGCCTTCGGGAGATCGTTCGTGAAGTCGTCCGGGAAGAACTCCGCAAGATACTTCCCGCTGCGGAT
This sequence comes from Ixodes ricinus, assembly GCA_037355805.1. Lineage (NCBI taxonomy): Eukaryota > Metazoa > Arthropoda > Arachnida > Ixodida > Ixodidae > Ixodes > Ixodes ricinus. Next base: position 15,747 of record JAZHYW010066839.1, read on the forward strand.
CGCCCGTCCTCACTGTCGCTCGCCGAGGTCGTCCGAGAGGAAGTTCACCGAGCCTTCCAACCTGAGGTTCCGATCAACACGACGACGCCAGAGGAACCGACTTTGAGCTACGCCGCCATGGCCCGACGACCGCCGCAAGCTAACCGCCAGGCCACGGCGCCACCCCGACGAGACCCTCCGATGCCACAGTATCCTCGACGCCAGGAAGGACAAGTCCAGGACGTCCGCCCGGAGCAACCCTCGCCGAGGAAGACCGACGTGTGGCGAACGGCCGACCGACGCCCGCTCTGCTACCACTGCGGAGAAGCCGACCACATCTACCGCAGCTGCCCCTACCGTCGACTTGGGCTGCGTGGTTTCCACCCGAACGACCCACGCCCGAGGTACGGCGAACGCCCTCGCGATATCGAGGAGTACCTCCGACGCTCGCCCTCACCAGTGCCGTCTCTCCGCCGTGAAGCCCGCTCCCCATCGCCACGACGTTCCGCGTCCCCAGCGCCACGACCCCGCCGAGAGAGCCTGTCTCCCCTTCGTCGCCGGGAAAACTAAGTGCGGCAACGCCCGGAGGTGACGTTGCCGAAAACGACCGAAGCAAAGAGCCTCCAACAACGCCGGAGCGCTCCCACTCTCCCGACGCCCCGCATCGCACCGACGCCCCTGCATCGGTGTCCAACAATCTAAACGTTATTATCGACGGCCACGACGCATCGGCACTCGTGGACACCGGAGCAGACTATTCAGTCTTGAGTGGGAGGCTCTCTCGCCGCCTTCGAAAAGTGACGACGCCGTGGGAGGGGCCGCAGATACGAACTGCTGGGGGACACCTCATTACGCCTGTCGGAAGGTGCACTGCTCGACTTGAAATCCACGGAGAGACGTGCCCTGTCAAGTTCGTCGTTCTGCAAGACTGTTCGAGGGACGTTATCCTTGGAATGGACTTCCTCTGCGAGTATGGCGCCGTCATCGACCTGGGAACAAACCGGCTGACGCTACGAAAACCTGCTCCACCACCGGAGGAACACAAAGCGACGTCCTCCACGGTCCGAGTCCTCGCAAACCACGTAAACTTACCACCGCGGTCGAGTGTTTTCGTACTCGTCGGGATCGATGAAGCTTCCTGCGGCGAAGTTCTTCTCGAGGGAAGCCTCCAATTGCTCCTGGGAAGAGGAATAGGCATCGCAAGAGGAGTAGCTGAACTTCAGGATGGGCGGACTATGGTCCTCGTGACGAATTTCCGAAATGAAACGCAACACCTCACGAAAGGTGCAGCCGTGGGCCACGTCGAGGAACTCCGAAACTCCGCCGAAATCGCCGCGATTACTGACGAATTCTCGCCACCTCAGCAAGACAGTACGTCGCCAGCTCAGCTCGACATTGACCCTAAGCTTCCGGGCCCGAAACGTGTGCAGCTGATTAACCTCCTCGCCGAATACCGCGACTGCTTTGCGACGTCGTCGAAGGTGCGCCAAACCGCCGTAGCGAAGCACCGCATCGTTACCGAGGACGACGCGCGCCCTGTGCATCGATCGCCGTACAGAGTCTCCGCTAAAGAAAGGGAGGTGATCCAGGAGCAAGTTCAAGAGATGCTGAACGACGACATCATCCAGCCTTCAAGCAGTCCGTGGGCCTCTCCAGTCGTGCTTGTCAAGAAGAAGGACGGAACGCTTAGGTTCTGCGTGGACTACCGACAGCTGAACGCGGTAACCAAGAAAGACGTCTATCCACTCCCCCGCATCGATGACACGCTAGACCGGCTGCGCCACTCCCGGTACTTTTCATCGATGGACCTGAAGAGCGGCTACTGGCAGATCGAAGTCGACGAACGGGACCGAGAGAAGACAGCCTTCGTCACGCCGGATGGACTGTACGAGTTCAAGGTGATGCCCTTCGGACTATGCACGGCGCCAGCAACTTTCCAGCGTGTCATGGACACAGTACTGGCAGGACTGAAGTGGCAGAGCTGTCTGGTCTACCTCGACGACGTCGTAGTCTTTTCCAGCGACTTCGACGAGCACTTGCAACGACTCCGAGCTGTTCTCCAAGCCATACGGACCGCCGGACTCACCCTGAAGCCGTCAAAGTGTCGGTTCGCCTATGACGAACTGAAGTTCCTAGGCCACGTGGTTAGTAACGAAGGCGTCCGCCCAGACCCCGAGAAGACTCGCGCCGTCGCGGCATTTCCAGCGCCGAAAGACAAGAAGGCCGTGCGAAGATTCCTTGGACTTTGTGCCTACTATCGACGCTTCGTTCGGGATTTCGCAAGGATTTCCGCACCGCTCACAAAACTCACGAAGGACGCCGAGAAGTTCGAATGGGCCGAGGAGCAGCAGCAGGCATTCGACGAGCTGAAGCGAAGACTCCAGACTCCTCCTGTCCTTGGACACTTTGATCAGGATGCTGAAACCGAGATTCACACGGACGCTAGTAATGCAGGACTTGGAGCGGTACTAGTTCAAGTGCAAGAAGGCACCGAGCGAGTCATCGCCTACGCAAGTCGGACGCTGTCCAAATCGGAGAGAAATTACTCCACGACTGAAAAAGAATGTCTTGCGGTCGTATGGGCAATCACGAAGTTCCGCCCGTACCTGTACGGGAGCCCGTTCCGCGTAGTCACGGACCACCACTCGCTCTGCTGGCTTGCGAACCTCAAGGACCCGTCAGGACGCCTCGCTCGATGGAGCCTCCGACTACAAGAGTTCAACATGACTGTGGTTTACAAGTCAGGACGCAAGCACAGCGACGCTGACTGCCTGTCCAGGGCCCCTGTCGAAACACCTTCCGGCAGCAGTGACGACGATGACGACGAGTGCTTCCTAGGAGCAGTGAACACCGACGACATGGCACGACGTCAACGAGACGATCCGGAGCTGCGCGCCTTAATCGAGCACTTGGAAGGGCGCGGGAGTACCGTACCACGTGTTTTCTCACGAGCCCTGCCGACCTTTGCCATTCGACGAGGTGTACTCTACAAAGAGAACTTCGGGGACAACAACTCGCCGTGGCTGCTGGTAATCCCGACCGACCTTCGGGAGGAGATCTTTCAAGCATGTCACGACGACCCGACGTCCGGACACCTTGGTTACAGCCGGACGCTGGCCCGTATTCGTGAAAAGTATTACTGGCCCAAGCTCCCCAAAACTGTCCACCTCTACACCCGATCATGCCACGAGTGCCAGCGACGCAAGAAACCGCCGACAAAGCCGGCAGGTCTCCTGCAGCCAATTGCCCCGCCAACTGCACCATTCCAGCAGATCGGAATGGATCTACTTGGTCCTTTCCCGCCGTCGACCCTGGGGAACCGTTGGATAATCGTTGCCACTGATTATCTCACGCGGTACGCAGAAACGAAAGCCCTTCCTTCGGGGACAGCTGTTGAAGTCGCCAAGTTTTTCATCGAGTCCATTGTACTCCGGCACGGCGCTCCCGAAGTTCTGATTACAGATCGCGGATCATCGTTCATGGCACAGCTGACCCAAGAAATCCTCCGGCTCAGTCACACCAGCCATCGTCGTACCACTGCGTACCACCCGCAGACCAACGGGCTGACGGAGCGCCTCAACAAGACAATCGCCGACATGATCTCTATGTACGTCGACGTAGAGCACAAGACGTGGGACGAGGTGTTGCCCTATGTCACGTTTGCCTACAATACGGCGGTTCAAGAGACCACTGGGCTCACACCTTTCCAGCTGGTACATGGTCGGAAGGTAACGACCATGCTGGACGCGATGCTGCCCCATGAGCCAGCTGACAATGAGAGCGACGACGCCCAGGTGGTTGCTCAACGGGCCGAAGAAGTCCGCCAGCTCGCTCGACTCCTGATTCAAGACCAGCAACGCGTCGACGCGGGCCGCTACAACCTTCGTCGCAGGGATGTCCACTTCCAGCCCGGAGACAGGGTGTGGGTGTGGACGCCCATCCGTCGCCGCGGCCTCAGTGAGAAACTGCTTAAACGGTACTTTGGACCATACAAGGTACTTCGTCGCCTCGGGGAGCTGAACTACGAGGTGATGCCCGACGGAACAAGAACCTCATCACGCCGCCCACCACGACCTGAAGTCGTCCACGTCGTGCGCCTGAAGCCGTACTACGCTCGATAGGACTGTGGACCTTATGTGTTTCAAATGACTCTTTAGTTTGCCGTCCTTTTTATGTGCTTTGTTTTGTTTTGTGTTGCATCGGGGCGATGCACTTTTTAAGGGGAGGAGTAATGCCGCGCGCCAAGTAGGCAGCGCGGCCGTGGCCTAACGGTTATCGCGCTTGCCTCCCACGCGAAGAGCCAGGGTTCGATTCCCGGGAGTTACGCGTCCTTTTATTTATTCTTGCAGTGTAATGTTCTCGTGAATTCGAGAACTCTGTCGCCTGTTCGAGGTGCGAATGTTCTAGTCGCCGAACCTTCTAGGTCGATTGTTCCAGAAGTCAACGCGATTACATAAGGGGCTCCGCGTGGCGATCTGCAGTCAGTCTCGCCCCAGCGCTCGATCCTGCGGTTTCGCCGACATCGACGCCCGCGACGCTCTCCTGTTATCTTCTGTTTCCTTTTTAGTTTGGGCACAAGTTCGCCCCATTAAACGTTTAGTTTACTTCAGTTTTCGTTGCCTCATCACTTGTCATTCGTGACAATACAAAGGAAGAGACAAACCAGACAGCACAGAGTGCTGAAAAGGAGAAAGAAGAACACACGTTGATCCACGCAATCACACCCGCACCTTTCACCCATGGTAGCTGACTACGGCTCGCTGGACCCTCATTGTCAACTTCAGGAATTCCAGCTCATTGCCAGACAACGCCACTGATGCTGCGCTGATACAATTTTCTTCTCTACTCTGGATTGTTGAAGGTGACCTCGTGTGTGATTTTGTCGTCCCAAGATGGTGGTGGCACAAAAAAATGGCTTGCACAGGCACTCTTTGCAGTGAACCGATCGGTGTCCTCCCACTGTCGCTCGAGGAAGTACCTGTGCAAAGCGGAGCCTATCATTCAAGCATTAGAGAGTTTTTGCAGATCGTCTTTTCATTTCGATAACAACACCCGATAACGATACGATGCGTGGCCAAGACCACCGGAAAGGAGGGGAGGTATCGTTATCGGGACGAAAAAACGATCTGCTAAAACTCTTAATGTCCCTTTTATCCCACATAGGTAGCAGCCGCAACGAGAGGGGGATACTGTAGACTACCGCCGTAACATACGTGACGAACGGCCTGACGTGCTTCTTACTACACTTCATTCCTTGCTATTCCCTCTTCCTACTTGCCCCAGAGTTAATGCGAAGGCGGAGGGGATAGCAAGGAACAAGTGTAGTAGGAAGCACGTCAGGCCGTTCGTCTCATGTGTTACGGCAGTAGTCTACAGTATCCCCCTCTCGTGCGGCTGCACCTATCTGGGATAAATGGGACGTTGCTTGAATGATAGGCTCCGCGTGCACAGGTACTTCCTCGGAGCGACAATGGGAGGACACCTATCGGTTCACTGCAAAGAGTGCCTGTGCAAGCCGTTTTTTTTTTTTTGTGCCACCACCATCTTGGGACAACACAGGGACACAGTGACACGCGAAGTGCTGGAGGCCTTCCGCATCCAAAGTAGAGCAGAACATTGTATCAGCGCAGCATCAGTGGCGTTGTCTGGCAATGAACTGGAATTGCTGAAGTTGACAATGAGGGTCCAGCGCGTGCCGTAGTCAGCTACCATGGGTGAAAGGTGCGCCTGTGATTGCGTGGATCAATGTGTGTTTTTCGTTCTCCTTTTCAGCACTCTGTGCTGTCCGGTTTGTCTCTTCCTTTGTATCTTTTGCACTGTTTTATTCTATTATGTACAACGATTACCAACTAGCCCAGCTATCAACCTTATTACAACACATCTGGTACCTTGTAGTTGAAATAGGTGCTCCCCGAGTTTGGTGGTGCCTTTATGTGGACGTTTTTCCCATCTACTGCCCCAAGGCAGTTTGTGAAGTTCCACCTCCTTCTGAAGCCATCCGCGATGCTTAGCCACTGTTCATTTGTTGGCACCTAAGTACAGCGACATATTTCGTAAAGTGGGACCCCAAAACAATTATATTTAAGCCACAACAGCAAATTGTGGTCAACCATGCAGTTCTTGTGTATAGATAACAGGATAACAGGTAACAGGAAAGCCATGCAAAATAAGGAAACTGGCCAAGTCATACATTACAAATACATATGGATGCTTACATGCCCTATACACCAACTCATGTTTACAAACAAAGTGGAGCGCTTTAGCAACACGCCACCGGCGTGCGCGATAAGGTGTCGGCAAGAACCGCCGCAACCCGTATCAACAAACCATTGGAATGTGATGTTGTCGGCGTCGGTGTCAGTCCCTGTGCCCTTTTTCGCGTTGAAATTTTTGATTCTATGCCTTACTAAAAATGTCATACTACTTTAATGGTCTTAGCGAAATTAACAAGGCTGGTCACACCGCAAAACTTTGGGTACATAATGTGACGTGCTGCAATTCATTCCATGTGAATGTTGCAGAATGGACGCTAAAGCCTGAATCACATAACACTCTGCTCGCTATTTTCGATCGTGATGTCGCTCGAGCTGCCAAAGCGTGGACTGCAGTTGCGATGCTCAACGCCTTTAGTGAAAATCGCAAACAGAATTTGAACAAGTGCGTTGGGCACAACATGTACAACACGTCGGTGATCGCCACTAGTAACAATGCTGAACACCTCCTTGTATCTGCTGTTTACACTTAGCCTACTTATCCAAAAAAACCTTTAAACGTAAGTCTTTTGAGGCCTGCCTTTCGTATTGACCGTATGTTTGGAGCAGACGACAGTTTAAACAAGTTGAGGGAGCAAGTTTGAAGGAGCAGACGACAGTTTGAACGATCAGACGGCTATTTGAACGTGAAGACATACTGATCGTGGTCCGTGGGCGGACTAGAAAACTTTATGGTTTTCCCCGCATTCATATTGAAACAAAACAAACAAATTTGACGACCACGAGTATCCGTGAATTCAGCCCAAGGAGCTGCCCGCATAATGAATCGTGGTCCGACAGTGTCTGGTTTTTTCTTTTCACGGCACCTATTCACGTTTTCGGACGAACCGAGCGGGCAGAAAACGCATAAAAACGGATATTCACAGCTTTCCTGGCTCTTTTAGTACAGCCCCAGTCGCGGCATTTCGACAAGAAGGCAAGTTTTAGTCTGGTTTCTTCCAAAACAAAACAGGAATGCCCATCCCGCAAGGCGACTTCCACCCACAAGACCAGACCGGAAGTGTGCCCGAAGCGCCACCACCGCAGCGTGAGGAAACATTGGTTGGAGCTTTGCTCAACATCACGTTGAATATGAGGAACACTGGAAGACTGGGACAAATAAAATAGCGAACAGCACGGCACAGAATCTGTTGAGATTAAGTGTCGTACTGTCTGTTATTTTATTTATCCCAGTCTCATGTTTTCTTTCAATTATGTTTCCTAACCAGCTCGCCTGCGTACTTTCCCTCCTTGAGTTTGTGTATAGTTAGTTATTTAAATCAATAACAAAACAACAACAATCATACTTACCGGAAGGTATGATGCCCTCAACCGACTTCAAAGAGCTCTGCAGGTCTCGTGGATGACCTTCCAGCAAGTCTAAGGACCAACCCTGAATGCCAGGGCCACATCCTTGATGGCGCTGCCAGAGGAAAGATACCTGCACATGGAAATAATCGAAAATTTTAGGTTTTTGTTTACCTTAACAGGCATTTGAATATTTCTTTTAATTTGTGGTTGGTACCTAAGAGTGGTGGCAAGCCTCTGTTCAGAAGATAGTGGCTCACGGCAGAGGAACTCTTTCGTCAGGTCATCACGAACAAGAGCATGAAGTTGATCGAATTTGTCTGGAATCATGCGGTAAAATTTGAAGAATAGAGGAGGATCATTTCTCATGACTTGCATCTGGAAGAGTAGTACAAAACCATGATAAACAAAGCAATCATATGAACGAATCACACAATTATTCATATAAAGAACCTAATTAGCGGCATTCTAGAGGTAATAGCTAGATCATTCTAGCTTGAAAATGTATTTCGTTTAAAAGCAATGTGCAGCGATTAGGTTATATTTAACGCACATTACCCGGTGCTGACACACAACAGTAGGCTGGTACGGTACGGGTAGGTCTACCCAGGATACCTCGGCTCTGCAGCGCGAGCATTTGTGATCTTGTATGCAACTTGGCCTCTGCCCGCACGAGGCCGAGAGCTGCAGGCAATGCTGGATAGGCTCGACCTCAGAAACATTACAAGTGGGAACCAGACATTTGCACGGCCTGGAGTGACGGGAAGCGTAATTGATCTAACGTTCACGACTTGGGCCCTACGTCTCAATGCAACACCTCAGGCGGACTGCTGGGGAAGTGATCACCTACCCATTGTCATCAGATGGCCGCCAAAAGCTCCTCTGAAGACTTGCCGCGTCGTCGACTGGGATCGCTTTCGTACCGTGCTCGAAGAGGCGCTGGATGAAGGACGACCCTTCACCCCGGAAACGCACTCCCGCGTCCTCCAAAAGGTCACCCGTGAAGTCAGGGTGCCAACAACACGTCCCAACCCCGACCTAAAATGGCTAGGACTGCGGGCAAAAGACGTCGAGCCCAGCGACGGTCATGGGCCACTGGAGATCCGGCAGATGTACTGGCATACCGGCGACTGGATGCCAAGTTCAGGAGGCACGGTAAAAACTAGCTCGCCGACAATGGCGCCTCAAATGCGCCACCTTAGACAAACCAGCCGGAGGAAGCCGGGCCTGGCGAATGGCGAGATCACTAGCAGGTCGCCCAATCCCCCGAAACCCTGTCCTTGGAATGGCCGTGGCCATGAACCTTCAATCAGCAGAGATGGCCGAACTACTCGCAGATGCTTTTACTGAGGTTCCACCACTGCCGGCTGCCAGCCCCGGCCCCCCAGGGTTGGAGCAAGTTCCGTCGCCCAACAGCGACCCCCATGCAACAGCCAGACAAAGACTTCGCGCTGCACGAACTGCAGCACGCCCTCGATGCTCTCCCGAGACACCGTGCGTCCCCAGGCCCAGACAGAATCACCAACCAAGCACTGAGAAACGTTAACGAGTCGGCTGTCCCAGCAATGCTGACTCTTATCAATCAGTGTGGAGGACCGCTAAAATACCAGAAGCGTGGAGAGAAGCAACCACGGTACCGCTACTGAAACCCGGGAAACCTCAAGACCAACTAAGCTCCTATAGGCCCATCTCATTGACATCATGCCTCGGCAAAGTGATGGAACGAATGGTGCTACGTCGCCTAGTCTACCACCTTGAGGCAGCCGGGGCCCTGCCAGAACTGCTTCTCAGGGTTCCGTCACCACAGGAGCACCGCGGACGCAATTGGTGACATCACCAGCTCGCTGGAGGAGGCCAAGGCACAAGGTTGGTCGGCGATGGCCGTATTTCTAGACGTCCGCAAAGCCTTCGACGCCCTCCCGCACCGGATCATCATCTCAGCCCTGCGTCGTTTCGGGGTATGTGGGCGACCTCTTAGCTACATTTGCGCATTCCTCAGTGAACCCACCATGTGCGTAAGGGTCGGTGGAGAGCTGAGCAAGCCCCGACGAGTCGTCCGTGGCGTTCCCTAATGGAGCGTAGTCAGTCCGCTCCTGTTTGCATTGGCGATTGCATCACTCCCAGCCGCAGCAAGGGTAGGCGAGGAACCAGCACTCCCAATAAGCATGGCTGTCTATGCGGACGACGTGGCGCTCTGGGCCACGGCCCCGGGCTACCGTAGGCAACGGATGGCATGCGCCCTCCAGAAAGCACTTACAAACACTGTGTACCACTTGCATCAACTCGGCCTGACAGCATCGGCTGAAAAGACTGTTGCTCTATGCTACGCACCAAGGAGACCCTCAAAGTTCCAACCGACCCTGTTCATCGGAGATGTCCCGGTGAGAGTGGAGAAGACAGCTACGTACCTAGGGCTCACCTTGGACTGGAGACTATCCTGGGGCCCAGCAATGCAGGTGGTGCTCCAGAGGATGCGAACGCACACAAATATCCTCCGCGCGCTTGGAGGAACTACCTGGGGCACATCACAACAGATGCTGCTACAGCTATACAAGGGTCTTATTCTGGCTCGCCCACTCTACGCCTTACCGCTCATTCGACTGAGCGGCAATCAGATCGAGAACCTAGAGAGAGCGCAACGTGTAGCTCTAAGAATTTGCATAGGAGTTCCCCGTTCGGCCTCGTCACGACACACTCTTACCGAAGCAGGTATGAATTCTGTTGAAAACCTTCTGCAAGAACGAGCGCTCGGACATCTCATCCGAATGAGCAACTGCGACTCTACCATCACGCTCTTGATGGGCATCGCCGAACGTACAGATTCGGAACTGGGAACGCACCTCTGCACTTTAGGCGACATCGCGGGTACACCGGGACCGCTAGCGCCACTTCCAGCACTGCACACAGATCCCCACCCTTTGAGGGTTAGTATCTGCATACCAGGGCTGCGGACCAAGAAGAGCGCAGCAGTGGTAACCGCTCGACAGCTGACGGAAAGCCACTTGGACGCGGAGTACGATGGGCGGACGCGCGTGTTCACCGACGGGTCGGTAGACCCCTCTGGAGGCACAGCAACAGCAGCGGCCTTCTTTGAGGCTGCAGCCGTAGGTATACACGAGCGCCTGTCCCATCAGGCATCCTCTACTACCGCAGAGCTGGCGGCCGTACGACTTGCCCTCTGGGGAATTCGGACAGGCTGCGCACGGGGGCTCAGCTGGGTAATCCTGAGTGACTCAAGAGCGGCCCTCGGGCTACTATCGGGGCTAGAAAGGGCTACGCCTCTGGCGCGGTCAGTCGCAAAAGATGCAGCCGAGCTCCAGGAGAAAGGCCAGGAGATTGTCTTCCAGTGGATCCCCAGTCATTGTGGCATCAGGGGAAACGAAGTCGCCGATTCCCTAGCAGCGCAGGCTCACAAGGACCCCGGATGTCCGATATCTACAGTTCCCCGTTTCTCAGACGCCAAGCTTCTAGTGAAAAGAACCATCACACGACAAAATCCGGACCCGAGAGTGGCGGCAGGCACGTTCTCAGCCCGTCTCCCACGAGGGTTGGACCGTCACACTGCCGCGGTGCTCCACCGTCTGCGGACCGGAAGCGCTTTCACACCAGCGTGGATAGGCCGCTTCAGGCCTGATCTCAACCCCAATTGCCAAACCTGCCAGGAAACTGCCGACGCTGAGCACCTCCTCCTACACTGCACCGACTACAATGACGAGCGCACTGCCCTCCATAACGCCTATTCCCGCCTCGGACTCTCTAGCTCTAGCCTGGAGGAACTTCTGCATCCGCGGGCAACGCGAGCTGCGACAGACATGGCACTAAAAAAACTAATAACTTACCTGAAGGACACGGCGCTCCTAGAAATTCTTTAGGAGACCACCTGCAGGTCAATACACAAGAACAAGGCACGACTACCCAATCTACCGCTCCAGCTCTTGATTACGAAACCTGCATTTCGGACACACCTTGTTCTACCAAGACAACAAACGTCATTCCTTCAACGGAGCGCTCATGCCGATATTAGCCCTGGAGCACAACTACCAGCCACCGCAGCTTTAAGATATTTAGCTATTCGCCCTAAGACGGCTCCACAACAAACTTCGACAGGCCTTGCGTCCTGAAGCTTGGGTCGTCCTACGACTCGACATGCGAGCGACGGCCGAGACATCCCCCTGCACCCCACTCCCCCCCCCCCCCCCAAACCTAATCCTCTCTCTTTCTATCCTTTCTTTTTCACCCAATCCCCTTCCCTATCGACAGTGACGTGTGCACACTGAGTGCACAAGCAACAGTCGATTTTTCAAAATGATATATTAAACATCGCTTTCACTCACTCGCACACGATTCGGCGTGAACGTAGAAGTAGCTATAAGAGAGAGCCTCGCGGCTTTAAATTGCTAAGAACACGCGCGCTTTTGCAGTGCATGCGTCGTTGAGGGCGACATTTTCGCTCTTATAACTTTTGTTTGAGCGATGCTATATGAACTACGTAGTGCAGCTCCCGCGGAAGTTGCTATATGCACGACGGGGCGGAGAGCTCATGTCATTTGGGTCACCCTTTTCGGACGGCACGTGAATCACTGGGCAGCTCATTAACCCACCCCGCACCTGCGTTCACGCCGCTTCGCGGCGTCGGTCTGCGGCTGCTATTTACAAACCTATTAGCCCACTTGGCCCCATGTACACGACGCTTCGCGGCGTCCAGCCGGCAACCCGCTATCCACGATTGCATCTCCGAAAGGGAATGTCGACGAAACTTTGCTGAACTAAAATGGTATCATTTAGTTCAGCAAAGTTTCGTCGACATTCTTTTTTTTTCAGTGATATGTCTAAAAAAGAACGCAGTGTCTAGCGTTACGTCCGACGGAACCCGAAATAAAAATTAAAGTTACGTCCGACGTAACTTTACGTAAGGGTTCCAGTTACGTCCGACGTAACCCAATATGTAAATTACGTCCGACGGAACTCCAAATAAAAATTAATGTTACGTCCGACGTAACTTTACTCCAAGGTTTCGATTTACGCCCGACGGAACCCAATGTGAAAATGAAAGTTACGCCCGATGGAACTCGAAATAAAAAATAAAGTTACCCCTTTCGACCTGGACGAGTTTCGTACCGGCGTAGGTCGTGGTACCGGCTCACGTTCGTGTAACTACTACTGCGTGGTGCAGGTTAAAGATCCACACTGGTTAGCGGTTGTTCTGCACTGGCTAACTTTCTCATCTACATCTAAAAGACAAGTCACCCATGGAGGCGTACTAGCATCAAAACTGTCTAAACATACGAGCAACACAATGTTTCTAGATCACGACACATAGAGGTGCTTTAGACGCTTTAGAGAGACGTGTCGCACGAACCCCAACACTGATATTTTAGGGTCTCAGCAGTCTCAGGCTTGCAGCATGCGTGCTGCGGGTTCCATTTTGGTAATGCTTTTCTTTTGTGTGTCGCGTCTAGGAAGGAGTGGTTTGATATCTAAAAACAAATCGAAAAAATCCCTTAAGGGAGAAAAATCGCTAAAAGGAGAAAAAAAACGAGAACAAAAAGAGCGTATGTAACGGGTATCGAAACCACCTGGCCTACGCAGCATACGAGGGACACACTCCAACCCCTCAACAAACCTGGAGGTACGAGTTGAGTCGCGATTTTGACCAATTTACTAACGCTGCATCGGATGTAATGCAGAAGTAATTATATATCTTTTTATGTTTACGTCGTGTTTCGGCCACAAGGCGTAACATTCAATAAGGTTCCGTAGGTTACACACGCCATAACTTAATTCCGTCGGACGTAACTCGAAACCTTAGGGTAAAGTTTCGCCGGACGTATCTTTAATTTTTATTTTGGGTTCCGTCAGACGTAACGTTGCTCTTTATTTCGAGTTCCGTCGGACGTAGCTTTAATTTTTATTTGGAGTTCCATCGGACGTAACTTTAATCTTCATATTGGGTTACGTCAGACGTAACTCAAAACCTTTACGTAAAGTTACGTCGCACGTAACTTTAATTTTTATTTCGGGTTCCGTCAGACGTAATGCTAGACACTGCAAAAAACGAAATATCGTAAATATTGCCAAATGCACTGTCAAAAAAAAAAGTAGTTTTGCTCTGTGGCTTGAACCCGTAACCTGCTGCGTATAAAGCAGACACCTTTCCACTGCACTAAGCTACTTTTTGTTTTCTTTATTCAGCGCGTATTTACATGTTTACACTAAAACCCACTACCCGATGCTTTCGGGCAGCTGTACATTTAAAATTCTTTTATCTTGCACAAACTCTCCAACGTATCTGCCCACTCGGGCAGTGCCTGGCTGTACTCATATACACTCTTGACTTGTGTAATCAACTCAATGAAAAACAGGCGTGCAGATTTCGGAGGCTGTTCAGCATGCCTCACAGACATACGAGATTTCCACAGACTGAAGAGCGCAAGAACCATAATTAGTTAAACAAATAAAAAGCGCAAAAAGACAAGGACAAGTAATATACAGGACAAGCGCTAACTTTCAACTAGTTTTTATAAAGTTAGGCTTCTCCTGTATATTGTCACGAAGGACAAGTGATGAGGCTGCGAATAACTGAATAAACTAAACGTTTAATGGGGCGAACTTGTGCCCAAAAATAAAAGGGAAAAAGAGAGAACAACAGAGCGTCGCGGGCGTCGAAGGCGGCGAAGCAGCAAGATCGAACGCTGAGGCGAAACTGACTTTGGCTCGCCACGCGAAGCCCCTTATGTACACGCGTGGGCTTCTGGAATAATCGGCGTGGAAGGTTCGACGCGTAGAACTTTCGGGCCTAGAATAAACAATAATGTTCTCGAATTCACCAGAATAATAAACTGAAAGTATAAACAAAATTCGCGGAGCCCCCAGGAATCGAACCCTGGGCCTCCGCACGAAAGTCAAGCGCGGTAACCACTCGGCCACGCACGCGCTTGCTCGCCGACGCGCGTGGCATTACTCCCCCCTTAAAAAGGCATCGTCTCGATGCCACGTGAAAGGCAACAGAACAGAGCAAGACAAACAAAAGAATGAGAAAATACGGAAGCTGGCAAAACACAATCCTATCAAGCGTTGCACGAGATCACAGTTCACAGTCTTATCGCGCGTAGTACGGCTTGAGGCGCACGACGTGAACGACTTCCGGTCGTGGAGGGCGGCGTGATGAAGTCCGTGTTCCGTCGGGCATCACCTCGTAGTTCAGATCGCCAAGTCGGCGAAGCACTTTGTAGGGTCCGAAGTAGCGCTTCAGGAGTTTCTCGCTTAGACCGCGTCGTCGTATTGGGGTCCAAACCCACACACGGTCTCCGGGCTTGAAGCGAACGTCGATCCGGCGAAGGTTGTACCGGGCAGCGTCGACACGTTGTTGGTCTTGAATTCGGAGTCGGGCGAGCTGGCGGACTTCTTCGGCTCGTTGAGCAACCACCTGGGCGTCGGGTATCCCATCGTCAGCTGGCTCGTGGGGTAGCATTGCGTCGAGCATGGTCGACACTTTTCTGCCATGCACCAGCTGAAACGGTGTTACTCCTGTTGTCTCCTGCACCGCCGTGTTGTAAGCAAATGTGACGTAGGGTAACACCTCGTCCCAAGTCTTATGCTCTACGTCGACATACATTGAGATCATGTCGGCGATGGTTTTGTTCAGCCGTTCTGTTAGTCCATTTGTCTGCGGATGGTACGCAGTGGTTCGACGGTGGCCGGTGCCACTGAGACGAAGGATCTCTTGCGTCAGCTGGGCCATGAACGATGATCCACGGTCGGTAATGAGGACTTCGGGGGCGCCGTGCCGGAGGACAATGGACTCGATGAAAAACTTGGCGACTTCCACAGCCGTACCTGATGGAAGGGCTTTCGTCTCGGCGTACCGTGTAAGATAATCTGTGGCGACGATTATCCAGCGGTTTCCCGACGTTGACGGTGGGAAAGGGCCAAGTAAATCCATTCCGATCTGCTGGAACGGTCTGGACGGGGGAGCAATCGGATGCAGAAGTCCTGACGGCTTCGTCGGCGGTTTTTTCGTCGTTGACACTCGTGGCATGATCGAATGTAGAGGTGAACGGTCTTCGGTAGCCTCGGCCAGTAATACTTTTCTCGAATCCTGGCGAGCGTCCTGCTGTAGCCAAGGTGCCCAGCCGTTGGGTCGTCGTGACAGGCTTGGAATATCTCCTCTCTAAGGTCGGCAGGGACTACCAGCAGCCATGGCGAGCTGTTGTCTCCGAAGTTCTCCTTGTAAAGCACACCTTGTCGGAGGACGAAGGTCGGCAGGGCCCTCAAGAAGACACGGGGGTAGTACCCCCTCGTCCTTCGAGGTGCTCGATTAGGGCGCGCAACTCAGGATCGCTTCTTTGACGTCGCGCCATGTCGTCGGTGTTCACCGCGCCTAGGAAGCACTCGTCGTCATCGTCGTCGCTGCTACCGGAGGATGTCTCGACAGGGGCTCTGGACAGGCAATCGGCGTCGCTGTGCTTGCGGCCTGACTTGTAGACCACAGTCATGTTGAACTCCTGCAGTCGGAGGCTCCATCGAGCGAGACGTCCTGAAGGGTCCTTTAGGTTCGCAAGCCAGCAGAGCGAGTGGTGGTCCGTGACAACGCGGAAAGGGCTCCCGTATAAGTACGGGCGAAACTTCGTGATGGCCCAGACGACCGCCAGACATTCTTTTTCAGTCGTGGAGTAATTTCTCTCCGCCCTGGACAGTGTCCGACTGGCGTAGGCGATGACTCGCTCGGTGCCTTCTTGCACTTGAACCAGTACCGCGCCAAGGCCTTCGTTACTTGCGTCCGTATGAATCTCGGTTTCCGCATCTTGATCGAAGTGTCCAAGAACAGGAGGAGTCTGGAGTCGTTGCTTCAGCTCGTCGAATGCGTGCTGTTGCTCCTCGGCCCATTCAAACTTCTCGGCGTCCTTCGTAAGTTTTGTGAGCGGTGCGGAAATTCTTGCGAAATCCCGAACGAAGCGTCGATAGTAGGCACAAAGTCCTAGGAATCTTCGCACGGCCTTCTTGTCTGAAGGCGCTGGAAATGCCGCAACGGCGCGAGTCTTCTCGGGGTCTGGGCGGACGCCGTCATTACTAACCACGTGGCCAAGGAACTTCAGTTCGTCATAGGCGAACCGGCACTTGGACGGCTTAAGGGTGAGTCGTGCGGTCTGTATGGCTTGGAGTACAGCTCGGAGTCGCCGCAAGTGCTCGTCGAAGTCACTTGAAAACACAACGACGTCGTCAAGGTAGACAAGACAGCTCTGCCACTTCAGTCCTGCCAGTACGGTGTCCATGACACGCTGGAAAGTTGCTGGCGCCGTGCATAGTCCGAAAGGCATCACCTTGAACTCGTACAGTCCATCCGGCGTGACGAAAGCTGTCTTCTCTCGGTCCCGTTCGTCGACTTCGATCTGCCAGTAACCGCTCTTCAGATCCATCGATGAAAAGTACCGGGAGTGGCGCAGCCGGTCTAGTGTGTCATCGATGCGGGGAGTGGATATACGTCTTTCTTGGTTACCGCGTTTAGCTGTCGGTAGTCTACGCAGAACCTAAGCGTTCCGTCCTTCTTCTTGACAAGCACGACTGGAGAGGCCCACGGACTGCTTGAAGGCTGGATGATGTCGTCGTTCAGCATTTCTTGCACTTGCTCTTGAATGACCTCCCTTTCTTTTACGGAGACTCTGTACGGCGATCGGTGCACAGGGAGCGCGTCGTCCTCGGTAATGATGCGATGCTTCGCAACGGCGGTTTGGCGCACCTTCGACGACTTCGCGAAGCAGTCGCTGTATTCGGCGAGGAGGTCAATCAGCTGTCGTCGTTTCGGGCCTGGAAGCTTCGGGTCGATGTCGAGCTGCGCTGGCGGCGCAATGTCTTGCTGAGGTGGCGATGATTCGTCAGCGATCACGGCGATTGCGGCGGAGTTTCGAAGTTCCTCGACGTGGCCCACAGCGGCACCTTTCGTGAGGTGTTGCGTTTCTTGTCGGAAGTTCGTCACGAGGACCATGGTGCGCCCATCCTGGAGTTCAGCCACTCCTCTTGCGACGCCGATACCTCTTCCTAGAAGCAACTGGAGGCTTTCCTCGAGCAGAACTTCGCCGCAGAAAGCTTCGGTGACCCCGACGGGCACGAAAACACTCGACCGCGGCGGTAAGTTCACGTGGCTTGCGAGGACTCGGACCGCGGATGAAGTAGCTTGGGGTTCCTCCTGTGGTGAAACAGGTTTTCGTAGCGTCAACCGGTTTGCTCCGAGGTCGATGACGGCGCCATACTCGCAGAGAAAGTCCATTCCGAGGATAACGTCCCTCGCACAGTCTTGCAGAACGACGAACTTCACAGGGCAGGTCTCACCGTGGATCTCGACGCGGGCAGTGCATCTCCCGACTGGTGTGATGAGGTGCCCACCGGCGGTTCGTATCTGGGGGCCTTCCCACGGCGTTGTCACTTTTCGTAGGCGGCGAGAGAGCCTCCCACTCAAGACTGAGTAGTCCGCTCCGGTGTCCACGAGTGCTGATGCGTCGTGGCCGTCGATGACGACGTTTAGGTTGTTGGACACCGTTGCAGTGGGCGTCATTGCGATGCGTAGCGTCGGAAGAGTGGGAGCGCTCCGTCGTTCTTGGAGGCTCTTTGCTTCGGTCGTCTTCGGCAACGCCACCTCCAGGCGTTGCCGCACTTAGTTTTCCCGGCGACGCAGGGGAGACAGGCTCTCTCGGCGGGGTCGTGGCGCTGGAGACGCTGAACGTCTGGGCGACGGTGAGCGGGACTCACGGCGGAGAGGCGGCGTAGAAGATGGCGAACGTCGTAGGTACTCCTCGATGTCGCGAGGCCGTTCGTCGTACCGTGGGCGCGGGTCGTTCGGGTGGAACCCGCGCAGCCCCAGTTGTCGGTAGGGGCATCGACGGTAAATGTGGCCGGCTTCACCGCAGTGATAGCACAACGGGCGTCGGTCGGCCGTTCGCCACACGTCGGTCTTCCTCGGCGAGGGTCGCTCCGGGCGGACGTCCTGGACTTGTCTCTCCTGTCGTCGAGGATACTGCGGCATCGGAGGGTCTCGTCGGGGTGGCGCAGTGGCGTGGTGGTTAGCTTGCGGCGGTCGTCGGGCCATGGCGGCGTAGCTCAAAGTCGGTTCCTCTGGGGTCGTCGTGTTGATCGGAACCTCAGGTTGGAAGGCCCGGTGAACTTCTTCTCGGACGACCTCAGCGAGCGACAGTGAGGTCGGCCGATCCGCAGTGGGGAGTATCTTGCGGAGTTCTTCCCGGACGACTTCACGGACGATCTCCCGAAAGCTGTCGACACCGCTGGTGTTCAGGTCGAGAAGGGAAGCAGCGGCAGATGGAGCACCAGGCGCGCCGGCGATTCGGTGGTAGTGGCTTTCTCGGGCTGTCAGGGCGCGCTCGATATTGGTGGCTTCGGCAACAAAACCATTGACAGTCGTCGGGGGTTGCGTACCAGTCCTCCGAAAATTTCACCCTTCACCCCACGCATGAGAGCGCGAAGTTTCTTCTCCTCGGTGGCTTCCGGATCGGCCCGGGCACTTAGACGCAGGACATCTTCGACAAAGCTGGTCACGCTTTCGGTGGGGCCCTGCACCCTTGTTCGAAGAAGGTCCTCCGCTCGCTGCCGACGGTGGTAGTTGATGAACGTCCGCTTCAGTTCGGCGGCGCATGGCTCCCACGAAGTAAAGGAGGCTTCGTGGTTTTCAAACCAGTGCCTCGCGGTGCCTTCCAGCGCGAAGTAGAGGTTCTGGAGGCGGTGCTCATCCGTCCATCCGTTGTGGCGGGCTACACGTTCATAATGATGCAGCCAGTCTTCTACGTCTTCGTGAGCTTCACCGTGGAAGGGCGTCGGAGTTCGTGGTGTGACGGGCAGGTAAATGATGTTAGAAGCGGCCGGGGTCTGCGACTGCTGGTCGTCCATTGTCGGCGTCGTTGGCTGCCTGGTCCTGGGTGGCAGAAGTCCGAATTCCGGGGGTAGGCCTTGGGTGCGACGACTGAACCGGGCCTCGATCTGGTCTTCGTCGGGTCCTCCGGAGCTTGGGTTCGGGCTTGTACTGCGGGAACTTGGAGGGGTGCGCTTCACGGACATGCGGTACCCCGCACCTCCACCAAAATGTCACGAAGGACAAGTGATGAGGCTGCGAATAACTGAATAAACTAAACGTTTAATGGGGCGAACTTGTGCCCAAAAATAAAAGGGAAAAAAGAGAGAACAACAGAGCGTCGCGGGCGTCGAAGGCGGCGAAGCAGCAAGATCGAACGCTGAGGCGAAACTGACTTTGGCTCGCCACGCGAAGCCCCTTATGTACACGCGTGGGCTTCTGGAATAATCGGCGTGGAAGGTTCGACGCGTAGAACTTTCGGGCCTAGAATAAACAATAATGTTCTCGAATTCACCAGAATAATAAACTGAAAGTATAAACAAAATTCGCGGAGCCCCCAGGAATCGAACCCTGGGCCTCCGCACGAAAGTCAAGCGCGGTAACCACTCGGCCACGCACGCGCTTGCTCGCCGACGCGCGTGGCAATATTACTTGTCCTTGTCTTTTTGCGCTTTTTATTTGTTTAACTAAGATGAACCAACTAGCCCAACAACGTACCTTACTAAAGAACCATAATCATGTCATATGGAACAACAGAATAAGGCTCAACAGGAAGGAATCGTATCGTATACGACGTTATGCATAATTCCTTTTTTAAAGTTCTTTTCAAAACATCCCAAAGAAAAATGGCATCCCAACAGTACAGGAAGGCATGCTCAATCGTTTCCGGTTCCTTACACAGTGGGCAGTTGACTCCGCCAGGCACAATTAAACCCCTTTCACCAAGCCACAGCTTCACAGGCAAGGTCTCGCTGTGCAAGCGAAAGAAAAACGACTTTGCTGCTGGAGGTATGGCCATTTTCTTAACTCGCGCCAAGACGTCCTGTCCTGGTTTATCTTCGAAATACTTCCGATACAGCGGTACGGGAAAAAGGTTGTCAAGCAAGTCGCGATACAACTTTCTTCGGGTGACCGAAGCCAAATATTCGTAAGAATACCTTATACTTAAAAACTTAAAGGCTTCAATAACCTCTTTGACAAATCCAACCATTTCTGCAGGGGGCCGATTTCCGAAGATACAATGACAAGACGGGATAAAACTTACTAGCCTTGTTTGAAACATAATCCGCAGAAGCGGGTGCCTCTGTTCTCGTAAATAAAGAAAACGCGAAACGAGTTGTCGGATAAACAAGTGTGATAACCCAAGTCCTCCATTGGAAGGACGCAGAAAAATATTATCTCTTCGCATCGGCTCCCCAGCACTCATCCAAATAAACAAAGCAAACACTCTATGCATCTTTTGTATACAGCTGCGCGTGCAGTATAGATACCTGTAACACGTACCAAAGTTTTGCAATCAAACAAATATTACACACTGTAGCTCTTGTAAAAATTGACATGCTGCGCCCACCCCATTTACCCGTACGTTCTTTTAAATCCTTTGTAACACCATCCCAATATGGCGTGCTTTTCTTCAAGTGATCTAGCGGAGCTCCAAGGTACTTGTTTGGAGAGTCGCTCCACTGAATGCCCTCAAAAAAAGTCGGCTTTGTGGCCCAGTCCCCGCACCATACTCCAAGACACTTCTCCTTGTTGATCTTTGCTCCTGTCACATCACAGAACTTTTTGCATAATTCAAAAACTTTGGTGACACTGCTTTTGTCCTTACAAAACACAGCAATATCGTCGGCGTATGCTAAGACTTTTACTTCTGCGCTACCCATCGTAAACCCCTCCACGTGTTCGTTCTCTATAATGCTCAAACATAGCGGCTCCAGATAAAGACTAAACAACAATGGTGACATGGGGCACCCCTGCCGCACAGAAGAAAAT
Organism: Ixodes ricinus; assembly: GCA_037355805.1. Lineage (NCBI taxonomy): Eukaryota > Metazoa > Arthropoda > Arachnida > Ixodida > Ixodidae > Ixodes > Ixodes ricinus. The sequence goes on from JAZHYW010066839.1 coordinate 37,131, forward strand.
ACATTTATCTTTTCAGTAACGGAGTTATTTATAACCAATCGTGTGGTGCATCCAGTGTACGCCATCTTAACGCCATCACAAATAACTTTCCCAACATTAGCTTTAGATAAAATATGCAATAGTGTACCATGACACACTCTGTCAAAAGCCTTCTCCAGATCAATTTGTATCATTGCAACCTGACTTCCCTCAGAATTGGCACTTTCGATAATGGTTCGAGCTACATGAATATTTGTCTGGATAGTTCTGCCTTTAATCCCACAAGTCTGGTGTTCTCCTACCAGATCAGTCACTACGTGTTGAATTCGTCTAGACAAAATCCTTCCAAAAATTTTGTAGTCAACATTACTTAAAGCTATCGGGCGATAGCCCGACGGCTGTCGTCGTTTAAGAGTGTCATTTGATTTCGGTATTAGTATCGTGTGCGACTGTAAGAACGAAGGCGGTAACGCCTGGAGTTCATAAGCTTCTCGTACAACTTCAAGGTAAAAAGGACAAAGCTGAGCGCGGAAGTGCTGATAGAACTCTGCGCAGAGACCGTCAGGACCAGGCGTTTTGTGGGCAGCCATTCCCTCGATAGCTCTGTCGATCTCAGACAGTGTGATGGGTTCTTCCATCCACTCTTTCGCTTCTTGCGAGAGCTCTGGGGCTGTCCGGAGCAGATAATTGATGTCCGTCATGGCCTTGGGCCTGTCCTTGCCTCCAAACAGTTCGACATAGTAGGCGACAAACACCTTTTTAATGTCGTCTTTGTCAGAGCTGACGACACCGTTTTGGTCCACAGACGTTATCTCCTTTGCAAGCGCAAACTTCCGTTCGTCAGCCAGAGCACGCTTTGTGGGCTGTTCGTCCAGAAGAAACTTTTCAGCCCTCGCCCTCACAACCGCTCCACGATACCGTTTATCTTGAAAATTCTGAAGCTTCGCTTTTACTGCATTTATCTCTGTACTCAGTTCACCAGGTTTATCACTCTCGTCTTTTAGCAAGTTGCGCCAGTATTGCTGCATCATTTTTTCTTCCTTCCTTGAATTAAAGCTTAAAATAGACGACCTTTCTATTGCTAATGCTTTCACTTCTTGCTTAAAATCCTCCCATTTCTCCATGTAACTTAGGCCCCTACTCGCAGTTATTTGATTTAAAATTCTTATCACTCCTTTTGTAAATATTTCATCTTTTAGCCGGGTGACATTAAGTTTTCAGAGTTGCCAATTAAACTTAGGGCGTGATTTTTCCTTCTTCCCCACTATTACAGTTACTAGACAGTGATCACTGAAGGGAAGCGGTTTGACAGAGTATCCCATGGTGTATGGGGCAAGCTCTGTAGACACATAGATCCTGTCTAAACGTGCGTGTGAGGACAACTGATAGTGTGTGAAACGTAATTCGTTTTGCGTATTAAGCATCTCTGCGACGTCCTCTAATTCGTTATCATCCATTATTGTTTGCAAAAGCTGCGCGCTCCTGTCGCTAAGCAGATTAGCTGAAGACCTATCTTGTGGCCTACTTACACAGTTGAAATCGCCTAAAAGAACAACATATCTGTCACATTTAACGTACTGTTCTACTTGTCGAAAATATGTTTCCCTGTCATTAATTCTATTTGGCGCGTAAACGCACAGCACCCGCCAAGGTTGATTTTTCATTGTAAAATCACAATTAATAAGTCGCCCTTCATTATCAGTGGCGATTTTCAGATCAGTTAGTTCAATAGTTTTCGAAAGAAATAAAAAACATCCTCCCGAGTTACCGATGGCATGGCTCACTGCCATTTCGTATCTGCTCATGAATGGTTTTAAAGCCTGCATTATCTGTTCGTCATCATCCATTTTGGTTTCCTGAAGGGCAAATACATCTATATTTTCGTCATTAACCAGTCTTTGCAAGTGGTACTGTTTTTTCCGGGAATTTAACCCTCGCACATTTAAAGTAGCACACCGGAGAGGTACACTAGGTTCAAGCGTGTTTGCTTATGAAGTTAAAGCTTTCCGGGCTTACCAATGGAAAGGAAAACCCCGCTCTTCAACGCCGCTTTCACCTACGTACATGTCGGTCGTCCAGTGACTGCTACTCACACGGAGTCTTTACGTCTACAACCGTCCACTTGGCTCCGAGATTTGGTCCCGGTACGCAACTTCTTGGGTCCACTCACTTGCCACGGTAAACCACCTCCACCGCCGTCTTCTGCTGAGGCTTGGGAACGTTCTCGTTGTCGCTTTGCAACCTGGTTGGCGTCGACTTCCTCCATTGCTTCGATTTCGCTGTCCCGGGTCTGTTCGTCCTCCTCGGCGTTTGTTCCTTTCGCTTTTCCCGTGACTTGTGGCAGACTCTTGCCTTCCTTTTCGGCGTCTTCCTTCGTTTGCTTATTTTCCTTAGTGTTGTCCCGTTGAGCTGTCATCGCTGCATCACCCTGTTTTGCTACGAGGTTATCCCCGGTCATTTCTTTGGCGCTTGGGGTCTGAGACCCCGTCTCCCCCGTCGCCGCTTCCGCCTCTGCCTCGTCCATCTGCCAGTCGTTCGCTTCTAGGTCTTTCCGTTCGTGGGCAACTGATGCATAGGTACGGACACAGTCTGTGCCCTCGTGGCCAAACTGATGGCATTCCGTGCATCGCGGGACGCAGCAGTCTCTCCTAATGTGTCCCTTGCGTCGACACCGAAGGCAGAGAGGGGCCCTCCCAGGCACCAAAACAAGAACCTTGCAGCCTTCGACTCGAATCTCGTGTGGCATGTCGTCCACGGTGATTCCATCTTTGAGCTTCATGCGTACAATTCTTGTGTTCGTCTGGACATTCTCAAAGCCCTTCTCGCGGAAGTGGTCTCTGCTGATATCGGCGACCTTGCCAAACCGCTCTAGTTCCTTACGCACCTGGCAGTTGGGCACGTCGTAAGGAACCCAATGCAACTTGACTCTGACTTCCATGCTGACCGGGTCGAAAACTAGGCAACGCCCACCTTTAACTAGTAGTTCCTTGGTCTCCACCAAACGTTGCTTTGCTGCCGGGGAGTGTAGCCGCAACATCCACACATGGTTCATTTGGTAGGCGCCTGCCGATGCCAGCTCTTGAAGCACACGCAGTCTTTCCATCTCCTGTTTAAAGTCTTGAATACGATAGGGGCGGTTTCTTACGTCGCAGTGCAGTAGTACTGTATTCGTCGCGAGATATCCTGTTGGCAGAGGAGGCAAAATAATCTTATAATCAGATGACGCTTCAGAAACAGAGATACCGCGGCCAAGCGTGGCCGTTACTGCCGCTCCTTCGGAGCCCGTCATCGCACGTCCGTTCACCTCGGTGGCCGGAAGTCGAATCCACTGCACTAAGCTACAGCTTCGAAAAATTCGTTTTGACAAATTGAGTTTCGCGTATATATATAAAAACTTTCGATGGGGCTGCACTACGTAGTGCACATAGCATTACTCCTTTTGTTTTGCGTTCTCACTTAAAGTGAGACGGAGTATAGCAGCCCCGAGTACTACATCAAAGGCTTGTGCACGAGCTTATAAAATTGAAAGATAATTTCCTTCCACGAGACCTCGTCCAGCAGGATCCTGCTGGACGAGGTCTCGAGCGACTAGTTCGCGCAGTTTTGCGCTTCTTGACTTAGCACTGCCAGGACACTTGCTCGCTCAATTTTCCAAGAAAATCCAGTCCTGCGTATTCTTTATTAACAACGCTGACACCCGGTATAGGCACGTAAGCTGGCCCCGTATGCATGAGTCTGTTGGCGCTTGCATTGGGTTACTTACCGCTGTGTGGAACTCGCCTTCTAACTTTCTCTTCTGCCATACGGGGTGTACCCAGAACCGTCTCCTCTTTTTTCTTGTTGGACTTGTTTCAAGGGTAACAGTTTCTTCTTCAACAGAAGAAGCCGTCGCCGGCGGTTAAAAGGGTTCATACTCGCCAAGCTGTCCGAAAAGAACTCTGTCCTGAGCCTCTAAACGAGCTCAAAATTCTTCACAATGCTGAAAAAGGAAACCATAGAAACTCGATGCACAGTGTTACAGACCAATCATGCTCCCCGACTCATCTGGACAATCCTTTTCCAAACAAACGCTTAAAGGCATATTAAAACTCAAGAGTACATTATTATAAGTTACTTGCTCGTTTCATTAAATTTGTTTCGCGCTTTTTACAAATATGTCGTGTTTAAACAAAGGTTTACAATTGCTTGGTTTTAGTTGATATCACGTCGCCTGTTGGCAACACTGACAGTCGCGCTGGTCGCCGCCGACGGCGTTCGTCGCTTATTCGTCGCATGGAGTTCAGTGGTAAACGTGAACGCGACGGCGCGTCGTTGTAGATTTTTGCCGCTTGA
>JAZHYW010066840.1:0-54847 GCA_037355805.1 Ixodes ricinus
GTTCCGGTTTTCGGTTCGGTTCGGTTCCGGTTCGACACTCTGGTGGCAACTAACTCACGCTCTTGCTGTATTACTCTTTTGTTCTTACAGGCGCTGCAACAAAATGTATAGCAGGCTGTCTAGGTGTCTATATCACAAAACAACTAGATCCACAGTAAATACTTTTATGTGGCACACATTTTTAGTTTTGAAGATAGAAGGAGCGTGGAAACACGACGCAGATGAAAGGATCTTGCAAAGGAATTTCTTTATACAGTTCACCTCTTCTAGATCAACGAGAGAAATTATTTTCAACAAAAAACGTAATTGTATCACCTATAAAATGTTTTATTAGGGCTTAATGCCCTGAGTATATAACGTTTATTTCTACGTAAATTTCTAAGACCACAGTATTTACACCCTAGGTTGTCCAAAAATGGCCTTGTTTTAGCTGTGTGTTGATATATGCCAAACAAATAAAAATGTATGATTCAGTATTTAACTATCTCGCAGCTGAAGCAACAGGATAGCTATGCCTTAGGGCCTATAAACAGCAAATAAATATAGGCTTTGGCTCTACAGACACCATGACGAGTGAAGGTCATATTTCAATTCGAACACTCAGAAACATCTTACTTTTTGCAAATCTATTGATAACTATCAAAATGAATGCCGATTAGCGGCAAGGCCGAGCGATTCCTGAAAGAATGTCGCTTCGCCTGTATCGTCTGCTTTGTTCTCGTGGGTAGCATAATTCTACGCGAATGTCTGTTAAGATCAACTAATATATCGGAATTTAAAACCGACGTAAGAAAGTAATCTGTAAAAAGTAACAAAGTTACAACGTAAAACAACGCCATCGCATGTTCCCGTGCGAATCTTGAAGTAAAGCCCAGAACGGGTGTAGATATATAAAATAAAGATTTTGCAAAAGGCACAGCAGCAAAGAAAACAAAATACGTTGAAAGAAAAAAAAACGTGTGTTTTTCTTTTTCTTAATTGTTGTTAAAATAATATCAAAGCCCTGTAACTTTAAAACATCAGACAGTTGGAATGTCATAACATTTGTCATAATATTCAATTGCGCTCGCGTGCTTATGAATGCAAGACCTCATTCTCACGACTATCAAAACTAATTTGCTTGAAAACCTAATTTTTCTAAATACGCAAACACAAAAAATATAATAATTGTCGTGCTTAGAAATCAGACAAAACATCAATATTCGACAAACATATTGAAGTTTTGTTAAGCAACACCTTATATCTGAACAAAGAGACGTACTTGGGAATTCCGTTTGGATAATCAAGAAATCATACTTAAAAGACATGAAAAGAAAAAAATCCGCACTTGAGGATCCTCAGGGAATAGTTTAGAATGAGCGTTGGGAAACGCCCCACATGTCCGACCTTTGGGAAACGCTAACGCTGACCCCTTCACTTTTCCGTTTTTCTTAGATTTAACGTTCTCTTTTCCTTCCACATTATAGTAACTGATTTCGGCTTTGTTACGGGGTCAGTGTTAGCGTTTTCACGAAGGACGTGTGTGGCGCTTCCCAAGGGTCATCTTAACGCATTCCCGAAGAAGCCATCAATGGATCTTCCTCTATTTATTTTCCGGCGACGCGGGCTCGCCGAGCAAGTTCGACGAAGCAACTGTCGCAGGCGGTCCCGCCAAACATGCCCATTTCGGCGCCGCATTTCTGCCAGCCGAGCTAGGAACTGCTTCTATCCTCTGACGTCTTGCACACTTAACAGCGGCATCCGCTGCCTCAGGCTGCGTTCGCGGTTCATCTATTTCCCCAGAGATCGTCGACCTCCACCCCGTGACGTCGCCTCCTTCTCGGCTTTCTCCTTAACTACCTCGCTCTTATCTACGCGGAGCGCTTCCTTTCAACTGTTTTGTTCGCCGACAGAGGGCGTCGGCATTTCACTGTAATTTAGTTATTGAGATGCGAACATATAAAAATAAGCTTTCATTCAAAACACACGCCCACCTGAACAATTTTATCCCACGCCTTTGCCGACATTCTTTGCTTAAGGGTAGTCGTGTAATGTTTTGGCTTCGCGCCTCTATGACTTCTTGATAAAGCGGCAACAACCACGATTGCAATTGCTAACACAGGTTCAATGCGTTTTTAATCCTGCGGATCTAGTCACAGCTGCGCACGACGGCCTGTTTGTAACTAACCGCAACACGCAAATACTATTCGTCGAAAAATTTATTATTATCTTTAAGGGGTGGTTGTGACAACGGTTAAAAACAGCTTGCACTCTGAAATCATTTGTTTATTACTACAAAATATTACCAGCCTATTTGATCACTCATTGTTTTCTTCAAACGTGGACTTTAGAACGAACTCAGAGCGCATCAGAACAACCAAAACGCGAAAGCTTTCCCACATTTTCGCAACCTTCCTGATGACGATGGTTACGTAGATATTTATATTGACTAGTGATCACTCGAAGATACTTAGAAAATTACCTTAAAATGTTTCCTATATAAAAATAACCAAGCAGTCTAGCCTACTACGAATTTGCTAATCAACTTGAAAAAGAAACGAAGTATATTTTTTTATGTGAATATTTCGATTCTTGCCCCAGGACACTCTTTACGCACTGGCACAAACAATGTTCTATATAATCTAAAAAAACTTTTTTTTTTTAAAGTAACACTAAAGCCACGCGTCAACGAAAGCAATCTAGTGTTTCGCGTTCCACTGGATGAAAACGACCCTTCTTTCTTTTAGCTTATTGCCTACTCGGCGAGCCCCTTAAAGTTCTCTGGAATCGTTAAAAGGGATAATTTAATGCAATGACTACTTTGGGAAGGCTTCTAGTGGCACAAAAGCGGGTTAAAAAAGTTCATACGTTGGACTGCTTGTTGAAATAAAATCTGTGTATGAAGTAAACAATATTTTACATTCAAATTTTATACAATCCTAGGCGTTCGCTATCGGCGATGAGGTTTCTATAGTTATATAAAGGAGATGTCGTAACACAAATTTGTTTCCAGATTTGTGCTCATTACTTGAAAAATGTAATAGATTACAATTACCAAATACCGAGCCTGAAATGTAATAGATTGTTGTAAGAAATTACTTTCGCTGAAAAGTAACGAGTTAATTTACTCGTTAGGTTACAATTTACTTTCAACTTACTTTTTCTGTGCACTTGTTCAGAAAACAATAGAAACAATTTTAATTATTTTTTTAATGTTCTGCGACACTACATTTCATTTCTCAAACGCCTTTATTATGCTAGTCCTTGTAAATATAAAATATTGTATTTAAGAGAGAGGGTGTAGGGGTCTCCGTTTCAACTGAAAGCTGAGAAGGCACCGAAAGCTGTAACCCCACCCGCCATCCTCAAATAATTCCTGGAATCGTGCAGACAAAGCTAGCGGTGCTCATGCTCAGTTTCAGCGTCTACCTCCGCTACGAGATTCGGAACTAAAGAGGCGATAAACAAAAGCACCCTTTCGACTCGGGTGTTTCGCCTGTTATTCACAAGAAAAGAAACAAAAAAACTTGGATCTAACGTTACAATGTATAGCCAATGCAGAATGCAGGTGTCCCAGCTTATTTTGATGTGTTTCCGTAGATTAGAGTTTGTTTGTTCTTGCTTATCACAATGTGGGTTTTTTGGCAAGCGAAGCATGCACTGAAACTCTAGGTTTCCATTCTCCTTAATGCCCTGACTTCTGAACATCGCATTAAATGATGGCCATAAAAGCAACGGACACTCCATAACCGAAAACTCGACCAGTCAAAAAAAGAAATTGTCAGTTACGTGGTAATCGATTGTTCATCGGTTCACACTTTCAGGTCAGTATTCGTGGAGGCTTTGTGAGGGGAGGGCATAGGGAGCGAGAAGCGGTGGCCATCGGTTTCACAAAGCAATAAAGGATCGCACCACTTTTACGCGTTCTCTCTCTCTCTCTCACTGTCAGCACTGCTTAAATAGTCTAACTCCAGCCCCCCCCCGCCCCCCCGCCCCCTTTATGTTGACAGTTGACTGTGAAGTAAGGAGTGGACTCATCCACCATGCCCAGACAAGTAAAACAAAGAAGTATCGCCCGCACCGTCGAAGACGATGCTCTTAGCCTTGAGCCGAGCGCTTTCCAGCCGGGCCTCAAGATTAGCGCACATCAAAGACAAAAATAATTCGACCCTCTCGCGCGAGGCTAGATCGTTTCTAGCACGAGTTGTGAACCCGCGAAACGAGGGGATACGGACCCGCGTTTGATGTCTGTGCAGGTGGCGGGAGATGTCGAAGTAATTGGAAAGGGGGAAACGATGTAAAAGACAAAAAAAAATAAACACGAAGAGCTTTCTTCCGTTCTGGAGAAAAAGAAAAACACGAGGGGAGGCGACGGAGAGCCTACTCGGCGAAGTATTACTTGATCTTTGTCTTTCGTATATTCGCACATGCCTCGCCAGTTCTTCGAGTTGTTTTAGTAACCGGTCATACAAAAAATCGTGTTTGCTTTTTGGCTATTGTCCCCTTCCTGATGTTTTCTATTTTGTTGAAATTGATCTCTTTATGCTGATGAATGTTGTGTTCATATTGCTGCAGTTACAGTATTATGTTCTTATTTAAAAAAAAGGACCGAGTGAATAAAGTAATGCGTTACAAATATTTTGTAATGAAATTGCAACACAAATTACTTCCGAAAAAACTAACGTGGCGATTACAAAATTAGTTAAAAAAGTAACCGATTACAAGTAATCCGTTACTTGCAACGGATGACTTCCCAAGTCTGCTCTGGTCAAGCTAATGCCCCATTTGACTGATGGCCCACGCACAGAATGTTCTGCAGAGGGATGGGATTGCCTTCGTCTTGACCAGCAGAAGACTTGTGCCTCGGGTCAGGAGAAACCAAGACGACTCAGTCCACTTTTCTTCTTTCTTTTCTTGTGAGGTCGAATGACTTATCACGCATTGTTTATGCGTGTCGTATCTACAATTTGCGCACCGTAAGCTTCTTTTGTAATCCCTTGCGCGTTGCCGTTCGGTCAAGCAGAGGAAATATTAATGCGCTTTAGCTGTAACTTCTGTTTCTCCACTCGTCTAACTGTGATGTGCATAAGCACATGGACGAGGCTCTGGCTATTGCTTGTTCGCACTAGCTCTGCTGTGGTTGCTTCTTTCCCTGGTTTCTAATTCAATGCAATGTAATTGTAGCATTCCGTCAAGTAACAATGTGGATGAAGTTGCAGGCGAGGAGGTTGAGTCCTCCTGAGCTGTTGGTGCATTCATTGGTTGATAGTAAATAGACTGGTATGTGGACCTCCATAATGATGTGACATATTGATGTAGTGAGGATATCGCAAAGGATGGCTGCAAAGCTTTATGTTGGAGTGGTTAGGGCACTTACGAGCTCTGATGTACAGCTTAGCAGTGCCGTTCAGGTTACTCAGACATTGGTGATCTGTAAAATATCCTAAATATGAAACATTTCGAATGGCCGCCGGATGTAATTGCTCTTTTCTCCGCAGATCATCAAAACGTTGCTTCAATATTTAAAGATTCTACATTAGGAAAATGTCAAAGGGCCACCAGATATACTTGCTCTACCTTCGGTTTATCCTAGGAGAGTTCCTACAGCATACTGAAGCAGCGCTTTGACGATCAACGGAAGATAGATCAACTATATCTCGTAGCACTTGGAAATCTTCCAAATGTTGGATCTTTGTCAATGGCATCGGTATAGCATGCTTCTGTTGTAGGTAGTCCTGCAGTTGCCGCTGCGGCGCCACCTGTCAGAAAGGGCACTAATAATAAAAATTAAATATTGTTTACAGGGTTTTACTGTATTGAATCGTTTGATTAAACTGTTTCCAGAAGGGAAGGTCTGGCCATGGGAATCGTTCCCTCTGTATGGAGTAATATCCAGCTTATGTAGCCTCAATTCACTCATTCTGAGGACTTTTTCAGGTGAACTGAATATATTCGTTTCGGTCGCCGAAACCGTGGGACGTATGCTAATTCCAAGTTTATCAATGAACAAGCGGAGTTCGTAAAGAAACATCTCGGCCTCGCCTTAATACTCAAAAGTTGCAGCCTACACGACCTCTAATCCACCATCGGTAGCAGGGGCATTAAGTCCTAATCAATTCTGTTCAGCTCAGCGTTGTTTGTAGAAAGGCGTTCTTTTATTACATTAAGTCTGGTCAGCTTTATATTAAGGTTGTTCAGCAGTGTGATAGAGTCGTTTATCAGACAGGTCTTTTTGGGCACGTGGTGTGGTGCACTTCGCCTTTAGTCACTCCATTCCAATTTGTATGAGTCAATCAATTATTTTTTGATTGCACTAGTACTTATTGAAGAACTTCGCCTCAAGCTCCGATTATTTGCCTCCATCGTTAAAGTTTGAGAGTTTCACGCATAGATATCTCGACAAAATTCCCAAGTACCTAGAAAATTTAAAGCGTTGTCTAGCCTCAATATAAGGTCTTGAATCAGGCTCCCGAGTTTTGGTACCATATTATTAAGGACTCTCGTCGTTTTAGAAGTAGGACGCCCAGATGCCGAGTAATAATTCACATATCTTTAAATTAGCTCATTCTCGAACTGCCCTGACACATCTATTTCGTAATCATCACTCGCTTCTGTTTTTTTGTTCTAGATTGTCCACTCCATCATCCGAAATTTCGAGGTTTGTGTAGGTGTATTTTAATTTCTGGTGTAAGGGGAATGTGATCCTCAATAGAATAAACCGACGTGTGAAGTATTACTGGAGATGTCCAAATTTACATTTCAGTCGACACGCTTCAGTCATCTTTATCGAAGTGCACAAAGTCACAGTGTTCGCACATATATATACTCTTCGATATTGGCGTCTTTGGCGCGATGGTGACCGAGGAACGAATCTTATCGCATTCACAGTTCGGTTAGCACCGGAGGATCACTAAATATTGTCACGAACGACATGTGGTGAGGCAACGAAAAACTTAAGGAAACTAAAGATTTAATAGAGCGAACTTGTGACAAAAACAAAGTCAAGAAAGACTAGCGTCGCAGGCGTCGATGGCCGCGGAACAGCAGGACTGAGCGCTAGAGCGAGACTGACTCCTGCTCACCACGCGGAGTCCATGAGAGGAAACTGGTGGGCTTCTGAACAACATTCGGCTTTGCCGATTATTTGCGTTTATAGAGTTCTTCATTAAAACTATTCCCCAGTATATTCTATTTATTAAAATGGCCGCAGGCTGGTGTTATTTTACCCATTTTCGCGTATCGTGCCTGCTTTGCTCGGTTTCCGAAGCTACAAACGCGAGCGAGTTCAGGTGTGGAAATTGCACACGTGGCTGTGGCTGCTTGACGCCTCCAAAGCTCCGAATATCTGTATGTGTATATTAACGAGACTTGTCCTAGACGAAAATTAAGCGTGAACCAACCTAGTCCCCGCTTGTAAGAATTTATGGTTAGAATTACTCACTCCCGTCAAGGTCTGTTCGAAAACATGCACCGAGTATTATATTTTTCCGCTTTTGCAGAGTTAGGACCCTTTCGTCAAGCTGCGAAATCTAACTAATGTGAGGCGTGGTAGCAAAGATCATCGCACGCAGACGAAACTGCTTTGCGCGTGAATTGGTAAGCGACAAAACAACGCTTGCACAAAGCGCTTTAGCTACCCAGGAGCATTCAAAACATCATATGGCAATATTCTTGAATGCATTAAAAATGGTAGAACAGGCAAATCGCAAACGCAACTAAAACACAATGCCAAAAAAGCGTCGTACGCTCATTGAAAGAGATTACTGTTTTATATTGGGTGTTATACTATTTTATATGCATACTCTCCGTGCATCAGTGATTTGTTTTGCATGTTTTTCTCCCATTGGTATTCGGCTTTGATTATGGGTGCGCGTGGTTGAGTTGATACTTTTTAAGCACCATAATGCCACAGAAGAAACATTGATCTCAGTAAGCTCTCGAAGCCACTCTTACTGAGGCAAGAACGATTAGCTTAGGACTCCATTGCAGTGCCATCGTCCTTAGTGGTCCAACGTGGAAATCAAATAATATTTCGGTGCACTATGTAACAACTGGCATGACGCAACGTAGGATGTTCTTTATCTTGCATAAACGACTCTAATTTTGTGATAAACATTTGTCAGGGCATGCACCGAGTCAAGACATACATTTTGCTTGTTGTGTCCTTTCGCACTTGATGTAGAATGGTTCATATTGAATGAAGTCTGATTTTAAGACGAACGCGTTACATGTCCAATTACGCGAAAGAGCGGCGGCGTTGTGCCCGAAAGTTGGTCACGCCAATACGTTATAAAGCACGCGCCTTAGAAATAAAACACGATGCAAAGCACACCAACGCAGATGCTTCGTCATGAAAGTAGACGGAGGCGCTCAAGGTCAAAAAGGGCGCTCCTCAGATATAAAACACGAAGAACCTATCAACACGTGACGGTTCCTAGCGGAAGTGATCGTGAAGATGGCGGGGTTCGCCGTGCCTGCCCAGTGGGGAGAGTAATGTCAACGCCGGAGCACCGTGTGAAAAAGGATGGCGTGGCACTCTGCTTGTATGAATGAACTGCGTGTAGGAATGCTTTGATATTTCTACACGTAAGAAATCTTAAGCGTCATTGCCGAATTTTTTGACTGACAATCTCAAACGGCTCAAACATATACGGGTGGTTTCATCTCAACTCAAGCACAAATTTTGGGTGGAATTTTTATGTTGACGAATAAAATATATGTTTTGTGGAAAACCCTTCTTTGGCAGGGAATGCAAACCGCAAGTTCGTGCGATAATTTGTTCTCGAGTTATCGACATTTTAAGCAGCCGAGGAGCAAACTGACCTTTTTGTCGCCTGTCGGAGGTGTCACGTTTCACTCCTTTCTAATTTCTGACTTTTTTGATAGTGCAATGTAAATTTTGTGGGCCACTCTCAAAATAGGGATTATTTATGGACAATAATTCGATTGTAATTATTGTATCTTCACTTTTGTTTTAAATATTGTCTTAGTGTGTCCCATTGACAATATTTATCAAAGTCGGACCAGCTCTTCAGTGTGACCTATATTAGATATCGTAACATATTTAGTATTTTCAGAAAGCTAAGCGTATACTCTTTCTATTGATAGCAAATTGTAACGAGGTTTGTGAAAAAGAAAGGGCAGTGTATTCTCGTAAAGCAGGAACTATTTCAAAATATTGGCAAATTGGAAATCATTTTTTATAAAGAACACATTTTATTTGGCTGACTTTGTGTCTCTAGCTAGCTCTTGCCGTGCTTTATAAGGTAATATAAGTAAAAAAATATAATACTCAATGTGTATGGCAGCAATGAGAGCTTCAAATTTGATCTTTTGTTACTGTTTTGTCATAAATCAACATACTTGCAAAAAACACTAATTTAAAATCGGTGCCTTTTAGTATTTTAATAGATACCTGTGAACACACTTATTCTCTGATAAAAAATTTTAACGCGATAATATATATAAAATATATTTTAAAATATATTTTCAATATGACTTTTTTGGACGATATTTCTGAAAGTTTACCAGCTCTTTCGTGTGACGTATTTAAGGTGTCTTAACATATTGAGTATTTTCAGAAATGTTACAGTATACTCATTGTGGTTACAGTATACTCATTGTGGTTATAACAAATTTGACGTTGTGTGTAAAAAAAGAAGGCACAGCATTTTTCGTAAAACAAGGACTATTTCAAAAATTTGGCGAATTGGAGGTCGCTTTTCTAAAAAGCCCACATTTCTTTTAGGTAATTGTTTTTTTTTCTAGCTACCTATTGCAGTGCTTTATAAAGTAAAATAAACTGAAAATGTAATATTTTGTTTGTATGACGGCTATAAAAGCTTACTCTTTTAAATTGTCGCCCTGTAATACAAGTGACTCACAAAAATACGCTAACATATCTAACGCCTCTGAACTTTTGAGTAAATACCTGTAAATTTATTTAATAAAAGAATATGCAAACGGCGAGTTATGCTAATGAAACGTGTAGGTCATAATATGTTTAATTTTTTTTTTTAAGTGTCAAACCGCCTCTGTGGAGCAGTATTTGTTGAAGTTTAGCAAGCTGTGCTGTGGAACCTAAACAATATTTTTGCTTTATTAGCTTTGCATCTCCGTAAAGCTCTAAGATCTTCTTTGGAGTGTAATTTGAATATTTTGCGCTCAACATATATTGCGGAATATTTGCCCGAGAAATGAATACTTAGAAAGACTCTCAAGTTTGAAGTAATTTTTTGTAAAAAAATTACCTTTCATTACTTCATGTTTTAATTTACAGTTAGGTTATATAGGTGACTGTTAGGAACTACTCAACGAAAATTGTAGTATATTGTTTGTATGGATGCTATTAGGGCTCGAATCTCGTGCTATAAGAACTTTTAACGGGACTTCGCATAGACGCTCAGCTGAGCATAATTTTAACCTATGTGAGGTTTTCTATTTAATGTAAGTACTTACCTCAATATCTAAGCGTAAAGCCAGTGAAGCAACAATGTTTATTCTAACAATATTTATTTACTTGCCACTGGCGTGATTTCCAAGGTATGTGAGCATGGGCCTGCGTATTGACGGAGAAGATACGTAACATCTAGACTCCCGGACAAACTTAAGTGAAGAAAAAAATGTCTAAGTAACCCGGCATGAATCACTGAAAATAGAAATGAAACCTCTACACATGACTAATACATTTGAAGCCTTACACGCTAGCAAATGCTCGGTATTTTATAAAAGAGACCGATGCGCGCACAAAATAAACCGTACTCTCTAAGCGTCAGACACTAAATCGTACATATGTACATGCACTACATATCTGTTTGACATAAGACAATATGACAATTACATATCAAGTTTCGCTATTTCAAACTCAAAGCCGAAAGCTAAATGCCCCAGAGGAATTCTTAAACAATGTTTGCGTTAAAGAAACTGCGTCCCCTGATGTTGTGGGGCGCAATTTCTTCTAAACTTGTGTTAATATCACGACCACACTTCTGCTTCCCCGCATCTAGCCCAAGCTCACGAAACACAGACGGAATAGACGAAGTCGCGCAAAAGCCTCCTCTTCAGTAGAGCTCGTCTTTTTTTCTGCCTAATCCGGAGAGAATGGGATATTCGTCTGCCGATCCTCCCCATACCCCGCTTCTTCACTTCTGAGTAAAGCATTCAAGGTAAAGCGATGCAAAAAATGGGGATGATTTTTGTTTCTGTTGTTGTTTTCTTATAGAAAGGAGACACATTTTGGTTCAGCGCAGTATAAACAGGCAAGAAGGTAGCACCAGCAGTGCCACCTGGGTAAAATACCCCTATTTTATTTATCATTCAGCTGTGATATCGCCTAAAAATATGTCACTCTTTTGTAGGAGGAGACTATCTTATCAAGCACAAAGAGATTTCTGTTTTTTAACAGAACCCGATAATCTGAGATATATTTCCCTCTCTCCGCACGGCTGTGTATCCCCCCCTCAACCCTAAAGTTAGGCGGGAATGAATGTGAAGTTAAAGCATCACGTGACAACACGATCTGAGACCGCGTTATCATGTAATATGAACACGTCGCCTTATGGCATTATGCAACAACACATCAATACAGATCCTGATTCTCCTAACTGCAAATTCGTCACTAGGAATAGCAGTGAAATATTTGTCACGTGATTTGACGTCCCATGACTGCCGGTCCCGTGGAAGAGCTGTGACCTCAGCTCACTTCACACCGCAGCTTGACACCATGTCTATTATAACCACAAAATGTCGCGGGAAATGAATGTCTCGTAACTTGCCATCACGGAACGTCAGGTCACGGGCCACACGAGACCTCGCGTCAATGGAACTAAGGTATCTTTTTACCTTAATTAAACCACGTGACGTAGGTTTTCCCGCTAAATTTACTATTTAAGTAAAATGAAGGGTGTATTTTACTCACCCCCCCCCCTCTTTCACTCCGAGTGGGCTTCTAAGAACATTATAATCAAATTTAAATAATCGACCCTTAATCACACACTCTATGCATTAGCGGATTTCAGACATGATTTCAGTTAAATCTTTATGGATTATGAGCTTGCTTCGCATTTCAGAGCGACTTAGTATTGCGCGAATTCACTTTAGCATATATTGCGAAAACGCATGCACGAGAAAGAATCACTCTAGTCGTATAAAAGTTAGAAATACATGCTAGCGATTCCTGCTTTGTTGACATAACTCCTTTGAAAGCAATATAAAAAACGGGAGACTGTCTAAAAATGGAAAAGGAAATGTGAATAAATGGCAATAGGAACCCTTGCAAAACTCATATTTAAATATGTCGCCTTGGAAGGCCTACGAGTCTTATCGATATCTGAGAAATCGCTCCATCGTACTCACGCGCTGTTGGATTTCTCGTTGATGTCCCTGCGGTTGCCAATGGTATGTTTGCTAACGAGCTAACTGTTCTCATATGGGAGAAAGATGTCTTTGGGGTTTTCGCCGAAATTGGTGATTCCGATGTGACCTTTGGGATTCCAATAACTGATGGTGTTGCGGTTGTCGGTGGTCTTTTTGTTGACAATCTGCCTGTTGTCCAAGGCGAGGAAGGTTCTGGAAATATCAGGTGACTATCAGATATATCGATGTCTGAACCATTACTTGTAGAATTTGTTAAGTCGTCTCTTCTCTCCTGTTAAAGCAAATGTTTCCGTTTTCTTTGTTGTGTTACGGTATAAATCCCTTCGAGCGTTTGCAAAAACGATTGTGGAAATGTTTCGAAATTCATTACCGTTCACCCGTTCATTAGAAGGCGTAACATCCCGTTATATACTTACGAGGGGCGTTCATAAAGTTCGTATTATTGTCACGAAGGAATAGAGATTCAGCAATCAAACTCGAGTAGGAGTTGAGACTTTCTCTACATGTTCGCCACCAAAAGTTACCCACTTTTTCCAGCGATGCACCACATGCCGGAGGCCATTGTTGTAGAACTCCTCGTCTTGAGTGTTCAGGAATCGCTCCACTTCAGCAATCACTTGGTCGCCGTCCTTGAAATGCTTTCCTCTTATTTGGCCACACTGGAAGCGTCTGCGCCATTTAACCAAAGTGTCATAAACTGGGGCGTTGTCCCCGAACAACGCTCCCAGATTGGAATGAATATCCTTGGCATTGCTTCCCTTCAAATGAAAAAAACGGATCACTGCATGTGCTTGGCACCGACGGGCGGTGCCATTTTTGTTTCGACTCCCTAGCGGCGTTCCGAGCTACTATAGCATGCGATGTTTATACTGTGCGGAAACTAGAGGGACGCGCGCTCATGTTGATGCCTGTTTTGTTCCGTTTTATTTAATTTTTTGTGCCGATAATACGAACTTTATGAACGCCCCTGGTATATAGCTTGGAAAAACTTGAGGTAACACAAATCAATACCAGAATGTTTTCATTATTATTCTGTAGTGCAATAACTAAAACAACCCCCCCCCTCGTCTACTTCAGGCTCCATTAGTGCCGATGGTATCAGCTGAACTATTAAGCTTCATGCAATCAAAACTAAACATATGTGTCTCTGTAACTTCCTCTAGTTGTGTTTTGTTATTTTTGTTCTATCTATAAATCACAAAATAACCCAAATTTTCTCTTTAGGCTAAAATATAGT
The DNA here is from genome assembly GCA_037355805.1 of Ixodes ricinus. Taxonomy (NCBI): domain Eukaryota; kingdom Metazoa; phylum Arthropoda; class Arachnida; order Ixodida; family Ixodidae; genus Ixodes; species Ixodes ricinus. Next base: position 13,592 of record JAZHYW010066840.1, read on the forward strand.
GACAACTAACGCACGCTCTTGCTGTATTACTCTTTTCTTCGTACGCGCTGCAATAAAGTATATAACGGGCTGTCTAGACGTCTATATTATAAAAGCAACTAGAGCCACAATAAATATTTTTATGTGGCACAAATCTTTGGTATTGAAGATAGAAGGAGTGTGGAAACACAACGCAGATGACAGGATCTTGCAAAAGGTATTTCTTTATCCAGTTTGCCTCTTCTAGATCACCGAGAAATTTAAATTTCAACACTAAACGTTATTTTCCCGCCTATAAAATATTTTATTATGGTCCTGAGTATATGACGTTAATTTGTATCTAAATATTGAAGACCAGAGTATTTACAACCTAGGTTGTCAACGATTGACCTTGTTTTTAGCTCAGAGTCGACATATGCCGCACGATTAAAAATATATGAATAGTGTTTAATTATCTTGCATATGAAGCATCACGATTGCTATACCTTAGACCTGAGCAGCACATAAAGAGAGCCTTATGCTTGACGAGTACCCTGACAAGTGAAGATCATATTTCCATCCGAACAACACAAAAACATCTGACTGTTTGCAACTTTATTGACCACTCCAGCGAAATGAATGCAAAGTAGCGGCAACGCCGAGCGATCACTGAAAGAACGTCCCTTCGCCTCTATCGTCTGTTCTCTCTGCTTTGTTCTCGTGGGTAGCATAATAATACGCGCACTCCTGTTAAGCTCGAAGCTAATATATCGGAACTTAAAATCGACGTAATAAAGTAAGGGATAAACAAGACGTGAAAACGTTTGAAGTGTGCAATATATCTAATTTGCAGATATGTATAACGACGCCATCGCTTGTTCCTGTGCAAATCTGGCGGTAAGGCCCAGGAACTGGTGTAGACCTATAAAATAAAGATTTCGCAGAAGTCACCTCAGTAAAAGGAAAAATATATATATATGTTGAAAAAAACGTCCATTTTCTTTTTATTATTTGTTGTTAAAATAATATCAGTGACCTTATCTTTAAAAACATCAGACATGTTGGAACGTCATAACACTTGTCATGAAATTCGATTGCGCCAGCGTACTTATGAATGCAATACCTCATTTTCACTTGTCTACCAAAAATAATTTCACATAAAGCATAAGTTTCCTGGGATCTCAATAAACAATGATTTGTAGCTTAGGAATCAGGTAAAACGTCAATATTGGGCAAACATATTCAAGTTTAGTTAAGCAATACCTTACATCAGCCACAGATATACCTACATATGAGTTATGTTTGGGTAATCAAGAAATAATTCTAAAGATATGTGAAAACAACAAACGCATTTTGGGATCCTCAGGGAATACTTTAGCATGATCATTGGGAAACGCCACAAACGTCCGCCTTTGGGAAACGCTATCTCTGACCCCTTCACTTTTCTGTTTTGGCTTACGTTTAAGCTTTCTCTTTTGCTTCCACTTTTAGAGCGCACCTGTTCGGCACCCGTTTCCGGCCTGAGCAGCGTCGGCGTCGGCTTCGCCATTGCCGCCGCCATAACCGCGCGGTGCATGATGGGTAAATTTGGCCGCTGATTGTTGCGGAAAATTTTCCCCGCTTAATTTAGCGGAAAATTTTCCCGCTATATCTAGCAAAAACTTTGCCTGCGCTTAATCTAGCGGAAAATTTTCCCTGCTTAATTCTAGCGGAAAATATTCCCCGCTATATCTCAACCCCCCAATAAAAATGCCCATTTAGCGGAAAATGCACGCTAAAACTAGTGAAAAATTTTCCCCATCAAACTTAGCAGAAAAAATTTCTCCGCTAAATTTAGCGGAAAAATGTTCCCTACATGGGGGCAAACGGGAGAGGAAGAGAGGCCTAGCCCCTCTGCGTACCTTCTCCTCCTCCTCAAGAGCTGCGCCCTAATTCGGCGTTACAGGGAGTTGTAAACGGCTTTCATTTTTTAGTTCCTCTTTTTGGCCTTGTTACGGGGTCAGTGCTGGCGTTTTCACCAAGGAAGTGTGTGGCACTTCCCAAGGGTCATCTTAACGCATTCCCGAAGAATCCATCAGTGGATCTTCCTCTATTTATTTCCCGGCGACGCGGGCTCGCCGAGCCAGTTTTCCGAAGCAACTGTCACAGGCGGTCTCTCAAAACATGCCCATTTTGGCGCCGCATTTCTGCCAGCCGAGCTAGGAACTGGTCCCTATCCTTGACGTCTTGCACACTTAACAGCGGCATCCGCTGCTTCAGGCTGCGTTCGCGGTTCATCTATTTCCCCAGAGATCGTCGACCTCCACCCCGTGATGTCGCCTCCCTCTCGGCTTTCTCCTTAACTACTCTCCTCCTATCTACGCGGAGCGCCTTCCCTTTCATCTGTTTTGTTCGCCGACAGAGGGCGTGAGCAGTTCGCGTTAATTTAGATATTAATGCGAACATATAAAAATAATCCTTAATTCAAAACATACGCCCACCTGAACAATTTTATCCCACGCCTTTGCCGACATCTTTGCCTAACGGTAGTCGTGTAATGTTTTGCCTTCGCGCCTCTATGACTTCTTTATGAAGCCGCAACAAACACGACTGCAATTGCTAACACAGTTTTAATGTGTTTTGTAATCCTGCGGATCTGGCACAGCTGCGCGCGACGGCTTGTTTGCAACTAGCCGCAACGCGGAGATACCATTCACCAAAACAAACAAAAAATCCTTTCTTTTTTTCTTTAAGGGCGCTTGTGACAACGGTTAAAAACAGCTTGCACCGGAAATCATTTGTATATTGCTACAAAATATTACCAATATATTAGTTCAGTCATTGTTTTCTTCAAACGTGGAACTAAGCACAACCAGAAAGCACATCGGAAAAAGCAGAACGCTAAAGCTTACCCGCATTTTTATGACCTTCCTTATGACGATGTTTACGTAGATATTTATTATAACTAGTGATCATTTGAAGATACTTGAAGTTTTTACCTCAAAATGTTTCCTACTCTAAATATAACCAAGGCGCCTACAAATTCGCAAATAGAGTTAAAAAATTTATAAAAAAAAATATTTTTAGGTGAGTGTTAGTATTCTTTCACCAGGGCACTCTTACGAACATGCCAGAATAATGATTCTTTTTATAGTCTAAAACATTTTTTTTTAAATTTTATTTTATAAGTAACATTTATGCCACGTGCCAACGCAAGCAATCTAGTGTTTTACATGCAACTGGATAAAAGCGAACCTTCTTTGGTTGATTACCGACGCACCCCAAACGCCCTGGAATTAAAAAATGAGAGGAGGTGATCTACCGACTCAAACCACCCAAACGAGAAAGTCGATCTTAATTGTAGCCGTAAGTACAGTGCCCGTTCGGTGGCAACGCCCTCAAGGGTGCCCAAGTTCGTCCAAACGTGTCTAATGGTTTTGGTGATCTTTTGGGATGTGTCCCTCTAAACCGGATGTCTGAACCCACCTCACCTCTTGTGGCGTCATGTAACCCCTGAATCTTCCTCCCTCCATGACAAATTCTAAGCACGCTAAAAGCTGGACGAGGATACGCCGCAAGGAGGCATGCGCGCTCGTCTGGCTTCGCCGTGTGCTAGGATCGAGCCCTGTTTGAGACGCTGAAATGGCCGCAGGACGCTACGCTGACAAAAGAGAGGGCCTGCATGGATTCACTAGATATGACGCTTGGTGGAGATGTGCAGACCATCTATTCTAGATGGTATATTTCCTTTCAATTTACCGGGGCGAGGTACCCTATTGAAAATCCGTCTTTGGGGCCGCCAGAATTTATGAAATGTTTTGACGTATCCTTAATAATGTTTTAGGTGTTTGAGATGATGGTTTAACTTTTCTAATGGTCCTGACGTACCAGTGAAGAATTCCTAAATATGTAAGAAATTGGTCATAATTTGTGTTGGAAAGTGATGCGGGGTATGTCCCAATAATTTCAGTGAAATCAAAGCACCCATCAAAACCTTTTTTTAACTTGTTCGGGGAGAGGTTACGTAAACCTTCACGATATATGCGTCGGGCGAGACGTTTGGCTATTTTGCATCGTGTGGCCATACGCGATGAGTCTCCGAAAATCGAGGAGCCGTTCCCCGTTCTTATGTTTACCTGACCTTGGCTAACGCTGCCTTATCCCTGTGCCTGCGTGTCCCGTGTATCTGTTTCACGGGATGCACAAGAAGCGCCAAAGGACGTCAATTCATGGCTGACGAGGAAGAAATGGTGCGTATAAAAATTCTGAGGTTTTTTTTTTGTTTGTTTAAAAATAACCTGTTTTAGTCAGTCGCAATACAGCAATCGTCGAAACCTAGTGGTCCGGTTCTTTTTCACAGTAAATGAGCGCTAAGTAAATATGAAACAGAGAGCGGACGCTTAGTGTCGGCTTCTCCTCCACTGCGTTCGACGTATCTTTTAGATCAGCTGTGTCTGCGAAACAAAACGGTCTCTCAGTGCCCTTTTGCCTTGCGCCTTTTCGTCTGTTTCGACTTCAGAATCATCCAGCGAGCGAAAAAGACGCCGGAGACGCCACCGTGACGGCACCAGGGAGGACACCGCGACTGCGCTCGGGATTTCTCAACGGGGGCGGATGTTGCTTGCGCGTTCGTGGCTATCACTACACATGCTTAATTTGAGCGCGTGTGCGCGCATGTGGTTAACATGCTCAGTTTTATACGGTGGACAACGCTACATCTCTGAAATTTACTCTGTGACACTGTGAGTACCTCCAAAGGCATTTTGTGCGTTGAGAGTTTTGGTTGTCTCCCCTTTGTCTGATTGCTTTTGTCTACGGCTGCTTGCGCACGGGTTAAGTAAACGTTGTTTTCTATCATCATTTTGAGTTACAACATGCATGTTGAATTGAATGTCTGATATAAATTTTAAGCAATAATTAAAACTGCAACTTAGTCTGCAGTTTACAGTCATTTGGCCGTGCGAAGGGTTGAAAGGCTGAGGGGTCCGGTCGGATGAAGGATCTGAAGTGGTTTGAAGGGCTGAAGGGGTTTGAGGTCTGAAGGAGTTAGAAAGGCTGAAAGGGTATGATGTTCTGAGAGGGCCCCATAACAAATCAGGGCTCAAGTGTTTTTTTAATAGGGTATTCACGATCGGCGATGGTGCAGGCTTTGTGAAGCGTCTATCACATTACACTTTAGGCGGCATTTGTTCGCCATGCTGGAATCATCGAACTCTTAGCGTGTCATGCATCGCACGTTGTATGACAGATGGCCGCGGATAAAAAGCCCCTTTACTTTCCAGTACTCACCATGAGCTGTCGAAGTGTTCGTAGTTGCCGCATTTGGGGAAATATTGCTTCCCATTTTACTTGGTGTCGTATTTATTGTCCTTGGCATCGTACTTGCCATCGTGCGTGGTGTCGTACCTGCCGTCGCGCTTGTAGTTGTAATTCGTCTTCTACTTGCCGCCGTACTTTTCGTTGCTTTTTTCACTGGTGGCACTGCAGTCATAATTGACCAGGTAGTTGCGCTGGGTAGTGCGTTCGACGTAACGGGATATATGCCCATGCGCTCAGTTGAAAGTCTAGTGTCGAAAACTTTGGAGCCTTGAATAGAGGATGAACAGGTGTAAACCAATGCACATAACAACAGCCGAAGATTTCAAATAAGTGACTCAACCCATCTCGGTACAAAACCGTATATATGAAGCTAATCACCAAAGAACTTCACTGATATTACTTTATCACTTCCTTCTCTTTTGTTTATAAAAATAATCGCTTTTAAATGCACACGAAACGGAGTTTCCAAGGTAACCTCAAATAGGTGATATAACTGTGACCTTAAGATACATTTAAAAATGCAATTTATATAAAATGATCAGGGTACAAGAAAACATTCACCTTTAAATGCGCTATACTCTTTCAAACATAATTTACATTTATCGTGTAGCTGCCTGTGCAAGAGTCTTATTTTATCTTGCGGTCAATATTACGTGGACTTGCTGAGATTTCGCAATACCCTAGAACAATCTTTAGGAATACAAAACCCAGCGTGCTACCTCCAGAGCCTAGGAGATGCAATTGTGTCGCTTTAGAAGGTAAACAAATTATGCTCCATACGCACGAGCACTGAAAATGGCACCGGCCAGAATCTCGTTCGTCGAACCATCGTTACTATAGTCACTTTTTCCCCGCTAAAACACCACGATAAAAAAAACGCGCCCGCGTGAATCTTTTTTTTTACTATCCGTGCATGCCAAACTAAGTTTCATATAGTTAATTTATCTGACATACACTGAAAAATTTTCCCAGAAAAATTAAACGGCTATAAGCGGCTTCAGGGAGTCTGGGAGTTCGTTACGTGGGCAGCAGCTTTAAACAATGAACATGAAAAAAGTTGTCATCGACTTTGCATCAATACAAAAACTCAACATTTAAACGATTTATAAAAAAGCAGCATAAATGCAGAGATACTTATGAAAACATCCACGAAAGAAAAAATATACCCAAAACATTATAACGCCCAAAAGAAATGTGAGCCTAAATCGGCCCCTAAAACGAAAATAAAACACTGAATAAAATATAATGTAGGTAGAGCTTTGGGGATGTTGGAGTGGAGGGATCGTAAAAATAATTTGTGTGGTGGCAAAGAACAAGCAATATTGCCGTAGGCCCACAATTCACATTGCTCTTGGATTCAGTTATTTAGAAATTCCAATATGAATAAAATTGTGTGTGTTGTAGCAGAAAATCTAATAAAATATAAGGCTTCATTCACATATTTTTTAGATACGAAATACTATATATTTAGAAAATGAGGGTTCTGAGTGGTAATATATGCAGCATTTGCACCATAGCGCAACATTTGTTTTTAATGTCTTGCGCTTTTGCACATGATGTAATATTAGTGAATTGTCATGTCTACCACGAGTTGGAAGTACAACTAAAATTTACTGACCAGTGGTTTGAGATGACTCTCGGCATGATTCTTATTAAAAACAATACAGGTAATTTCATTAATCAAAAATATAATACAAAAAGTTTAGGTAAGTATGGAACGTGGAGTTTATCTCCCTAGATAAAGTACTCCGACCCATACAACTCACATGCACGAACCACGTATGTGGTGCTTTCCCGGGTTTTTAATAAACAAAAAAAACATGTAAAACACAAAGAACACTCGTATATTGCTTGGATCAGGAAGGTAAAGCGAAAGATCTTGAAAATATTACTTCCTATGTTTTAACTTTTCTGAAAGACACGACGGAAATCGCTAGGCAATTGTGTTGCATATATGAAGCACTATCACATCGCAAATGTTTAAATCTACTCATTTCCAGAAGCCAGCTGTCTACGTTCACGGCGCTCTTCGTTAGCCTTCCATTCTCTAGTGAACCTGTCTCTCAGAGAGCGCAGGTGGTAGAGCACCTCGTCGCTTACACCTTTGGTCATGACCTCTCAGACAAACGATCGAAGTCGAACACATCACTTGTCACCTCTCACATAATTACAAAGATAATCAAACTCGTGCTTCGCTGCCACGCTTTCATCCAATGTTCGATTTGGCAGGGCTTTATGATATGCCGGTCACAAGTCCAAAGGTTTCACGCTCAAAGAAAATTCCAGATGGTTGTTCTAATATTTGTTGGTTTGATGTAGCAATGACCAACTGCAAAAATGAAAGCCACCGAATACCTAGGTAGCTCTCATTTTTAAGTAAAGCGTTGCAGGTCTCGGACGCGAAGTGCAAGAGGGTGGATTCACTGGATACGTACCAAGTGCAGATATCACGCACTTTCCACCAGTTCCAGTGTGTCCAGATCTTGGCCAGTTTCGTAATGCTCGATCGTGGTGAGGTGCTTTATAGATCGCGTCGCAGTAGAATGTTCAAGGATGTTACGAAATCGCAAATCGACTGGCAGGACGATTGAAAACGTGGAGAGGCCATGACGTCAGCATCATAGGTCCTGCAAGCCACACCCTCTTGACGTTCACCCCTTTCGCAGGACTTCTCGATGCTCCGCGAAAAACCAAAAATCTCCTCCAAAATCCGACCTTTCCCTTGATGCTCTCGGTTGTTGACGGTTGTACCAGATGTTCAGCGTAAGAGCGGCGCCAGACGAATGCAAGCATGCGTGGTGTTTGGTTTTGATAGTCCTTACTGGAAACAGGGTAAGTATTGACGATTGTCGTTATGCTCTAGGTGAGCGGTGGAATGAAATGCGTTTATAGGTGCGCTGTTGGACAGTCACTCAAAACATTATTATGATAAACTTGTTCGTGTGCGTCAGCAGGATCTTGTTTTTGACCATCCGAACTAAAGAAAGAAATTCAGTGCCGATTGCGTATGACCTTACGTATGCACGACTGAAGCCAATTGATGTTCCCATACCAAACCGAAAAAAGCGTGTGTCTGTATAAATATACCGCGAATGGCGGAAAATGCGTTACTTGGTTTCACACTGCTTATGTTGATGACTTAGCTCCATTTGAGAGTGTTAGCCGGTTGACGGCTGCTCGTCAGTTTTATTTTTGTTGTAATTAAGTTTCCTAATTTTACTTTTATGTCTACTTTAGCGGTGTGCAGGTGTCGCGCCGAGTCGGAAGCACAAGCACATTGCTCTGGCGCGCATAATACTTTAGTAAGTAAGACATAAATTCATATCAGTCTCTAAAGTATCAATTTAGTTTAATATGTAGGACGTCAAGAGGCCAAGCAATAATTCCATTCTCGAACAGCCCCAACCCTTCTTCGCCCTTATCACTCGCTTCTTCTTTCTCCTTAATTTTCTACATCTCCCCGAGACAAAGACGGAAATGTGCAATGAATCTCAATAACATAGATTTTTTAGCTGGTTTCAGATTCAGGCTTCAGTTGCTTGAGGTAACACTTATAGTCAGAGATGCGAGTACATACGGCTACACTACACAAGATGTCGCCACTTTCGCCAAAGTCGTCATAGTCAAGTTTTTTTATGACTTGGAAGTCCGTGTTCAACTTGCGTTCCATCTCGCACCCCCTCCGCTTGAGCGTTTAATGCATTATACCATGGATGTCTTAACCCTCATGTTGCTCTCTATCGTTCAAAATTTGTATGGCCCTTCCATTGTTTACCAGAACGTAACGGCTGCCTTGCGTCCGCAGTGTCGATGAGCAAAGCACAAATATTTTATTAGATGACCTGTCAAAGCACCTGGCCCAGTAGTTGTCCTCGTAATTCGATTCATAATCTTATGAAGCCACTGCAGGTGGGGAGTCGTTTATAGTATAATTTCCAATTTTCGATTTTCGATTCACATTTGTAAGGCTTGAGTACCGCTTCTTAGTGTCTTTCAGCTGTCCGGTGGCCCCTGCGTTGTCCGGATGGATGCAAGCCGATTTCCTTATGCGCAATATCCTCGAAAGTATCCTCCCGGTCTCGTTTCATCGGATACCTGGCTATGTGCCCCTTTTTGCAATCCCGTACATAGGAAATTTTTCTTCGAATGGCACAAGTTGGGGACGCTCTCAGTCTAGTTTTACTCAGAGGCCTCGAACACGTCTTTAACGTTCTTGCACACCATGTTCCGACTGGAACCCTCGTATTTGTCGCACAATATGTCCGAGAGGAGTATCATTTGAAATCGCATTTCGGCCTCTTCTTTGCAAGACGTGCCACAAGAAGCATTGGCAAAGATTTGTTTGCACTCGTTCAATAAGTTTGCATTCTATAACGTGCCTCCTCCCACCCCCGGCATGCGGCTTTAGTTGTTAACAACAGTGCTGAATTTCAATCCGTCTGTCATTAGGATAGATTTTATAGGCAATATTTTTTTTTCTTTTGATCGACGGTTTTCTTAGTGTTTATTCCATCCTAAGGTGTTTAGCCGAAGAGCCCTTGTTTCCCTTGGTTCTAAAGAACGTTCCTCTGATAAGCTTCTATAATCAATCTTTTACGATGAGTAGACTTAATTCAGGTGAGCCTCAGTATGCCAGAAAACAAAATTTTAGGAGCCAAACACGTATCCTTATCACACAAAAAGTGCGTAAAGGTTTCATCTGCGATTGTGGCTGCTGTCCTCGAAAAAAGCGGTATAAAAATGTGTGCATTGCGCACTCAAGGTATTCGTACTCACTCTTAAGCCAAAAATTAAAGACATTCCTATGATGTATTATATTGATTCTATCGTAATTAGTCCTAGTTTTTATTTGTTAAAATTCAGCAATATTAGCGCTGTACAACATCCTCTGGGAAGAATGGCCGTTAGGCGCCTCCATCACGGATGCCTCCGGTGTTGCTAATGCCCCTTTATCTGAAGGCTCACGCACATAATGTTTGCAGGTAGATGGGATTGCCGACGCCTTCCCCAGCGAAGGCTTCTGCTGCGGGTCAAAAGAAGAAACCCAGACGACTCAGTCCACTTTTCTATTTTTTTCTTGTGATGTCGAAGGACTGGTCACGCAGTTTTTATGCGTGTTTTCCGATACAATTTGCGCAACGTAAGCGCTTTTTGCAATCTCATGCGCGATGCCCTTCAGTTGAGCACAGGAAAAATTAATGCCCTTTCCCTGTAACTTTTTTTTCTCCACTCGATGCTTCTCAGTGTCTCAAGAATATGTATCGTGTCTTTTTTAGAGTGGCACAAATAGCGCCCGCTTGTGGTCTACAAAGTCTAATTATGATGTGCAGAAGCAGGTTAGCGAGACTGGCTTTCGCTTGTTCGCACTTGCTCTGCTATGGTTGCTTATTTGCCTAATTTCTACTTCAATCCAAAGTAGATGTAGCATCTCGTCAAGTTCGAATGTAGATGTAGCTGTAGGCGATGAGGTTGAGTCACACTGAGCTGTTGGTGTATTGATTGGTTAATTGTAAAACAAAGACTTGTATTTGGACCTGCATAATGACGTCGTGAGATATTGATGTAAGGAGGATATCGCAAAGCATGACTGCAAGCTTTATGTCTGAGCGGTTATTGCATTACGAGCTCTGTTGTTCAGCTGGGCACTGTCGCTGAGGTGACTTAGACACTGGTGATCTATAAAATATCTTAAATAAGAAAGGTTTCGAACGGCCACCGGATGTAATTGCTCTTTACTCCGCTGATCATCGAAACGTGACTTCAGTATATACAGATGCCACATTAGGACAGTGTCGAAAGGCCGCCACATGTACTTCCTATACCTTCCATTTATCCTAGAGAGTTTGTTCAGTATACTAAAGTAACGCTTTGGTGATCAACGGCGAATAGAGCAAGTACATTACGCGGCACTTAGAGATCTTCTTCATGTAGGATCAGTGTCAATGGCATCGGTATAGCATGCTTCTGTTGTAGGTAGTCCTGCAGTTGCCGCGGCGGCGCCAACTGTCAGAAAGGGACGCTAATATTAAAAATTAAATATTGCTTACAAGGTTTTATTGCATTGGATCGTTTAAATAAACCATTTCCATAAGGAAGGTCAGGCCATGGAAATCGTTCCTCCGTATGGAGTAATATCCAGCTTATGTAGCCTGTATCCACTCATTCTGAAGACTTTTTAGGTGAACCGAATATATTCGTTGCGGTCGCCAAGCCTGTGGGACGTATGCTAATTCCTCGTTTCTCAATGAACGAGCGGAGTTCGCAAAGAGACATTTCGGCCTCGCCTTGGTACTCAAAAGATACAGAGTACTCGACCTTGAACTCCTCAGTCGAGTAGGCTGCAGGCTCTAAGTCCTTGTCAATGCTGTCCCGCTCAGCGTTGCTTGTGAGACAGGCGTTATTTTATTACAACGAGTCTGGTCAGGTGTCTATGAGGGCTGTTCGGCAGTGTGATAGAGTCGTCTATTTGACAGGTGTTTTGGGCACGTGGTGTAGTGCACTTCGTCTTTAGCCTATCCATTTGCAATTGGTCAGGGTCGATTGAATATTTTCTGGCTGTACTACTACTTATTGAATATCGTCGAGTCAATTTCCCAATCAGTTGCCTCCTTTGTTAAAGTTTCAGAGTTTGACGATTATTGATCTGGATGATATTCCCCAGTACCTAAAATTTAAAGCGTTGTCTTGCCTCAGAAGTAATGTTTTGAATCAGCCTTCCAAATTTTGGTACCAAAATATCAAGGACCTTTCATGTTTCGGAAATAGGAGGTCAAGATGCCAAGTAATTATTCACATACCTTTATATTGATCATTCTCGAACTGCCGCAACATATCTATTTCGTATTAATCACTGACTTAATTTGCTTTTACTTCTAGATTTTCGACTTTATCACCCGAAATTCCCAGATCTCCTTTGCGTATTTGCGGCTCGTTGTGAGACGCTGAAAGAGGCGCATTAGGCAACTCTGTGGGCAATATAGGGGACCCAGCATCGATCTACTAGTAGTGACGTTTCGAAGAGAGAAGGAGATCTGCAAACCCTACCTTGTGGGTGGAACTTTTTTTATCTATGCACATAAAGCAGTATTCATAATCAGGGGCACTGTAGGCCTCGGAAAACGTCAAAGGCGTTGAAATTCTGCTGGCACTATTTACCGCGCTCGGATATTCGAACTCTGCATGTGGCACATGTCGTGTGGGTAACTGCAGCCGTTCAAAGCGGAATTATTCTGCACTACTCACCCTGAGGTCCCGAAATGTTGATAGTTGTTGCCATCGGGGAAATTGTACATGCTGTGGTATGTGGCGTCGTACTTGTTGACGTACTTGGTGTTGTACTCTCTGTTGAAGTCGTTGTTGTCATGGTAATTTTGCTAGTTCTTCCATTCGACGACCAGGAGATCCACCCAGGGTCTCACTGGGATAAGGAAGGTCGACGTCATCTAGACCTTAACACGGGAAGAACAAGCGTATGGAAATGTGCTAGACAACAGCACAAGTTGCCCATACATTGACTGCCTCCAATGCGGGTAAAAAGTCGACTATCTCAAGCTAATAATCAGACCAATTGGCTGTTATATTTTAAACTTCTTGCTATCTTGTTTTTAAGAAAAATCGGCTTTCACGGGACAGAGAGTCGTTTCTAAGGTATTCGCAAGAACTGATAATGGTAACTCGGACAGACATTTAAAAATACAATTTACGTAATATAAGTATTAAAGACACAAACATTCACACCTTAATGTTGTATTTTTGTTTCTTTACGAGTATGAATTCCGGCATAAGCTGCTTGCGCAATCGTGTTATTTGATCCTTACGGCTATTCTTTGGGTGGCGTCGACAAAATGAGGCAATACGGTATTCTAAGTGTTTACGAATACAAAGCCCAGCATGCGGTCTCCGGAACTCAACAGTCGAAGTCTTTGACGCTTTGGAAGGCGAACGTGTCACGCACTATGCTCACGAACTGTGAAAGTGGCATCGGACAAAAGCTCGTTAGTTCCATCAACGTTTCTATGGCGGATATGAATAATACTGGTAGCCAAATCGTCGAAGGTGTTGTGTTGGTCATTGTCGATTCCGAGTCGCCTGTTTGTATGATGTTGAATATAGTAGCTGTCATCCCGCGGCTCGCGCAGGTTTCCATATCTTACCACCAGTGTTATCATATTAACTATTAAAATCCTTATTTTTACAGACTCTCAAGCAAAAACTGATAAAAGCAGATTGCCAAGGTCTGGGAGTATTTTACATGTCTAGCGCTCCACAGAGCGAAACATACACATAAGTAAAAACATTCTGTAACATATTACGCGTCAACAGCAGACCATTTCATTTAGAAATAAAGATAACAACCTCAACAAAAAACAAAAAAAACATAAAAAACATTTGAAATATTTGACGATACGGATGGCGCTTAAGACAAGGACAAAAGGGGAGACTAGACCATAGAGAAATATGGTACTACGTAAAGAGCGGACACTTCCATAGGCCCCAGCGGCCCAATTCTGCGTCAGCGAGCGCACCCAGCGGCCAGTATAGTCCCTAGTTGAGTGTTGAATGGATGGATACACGCAGTAACCGATGGCCAGATGAATGAATGGATTCAAGACGAGTCCTGGCGGTATTTTGTATCGGGCAGTAGCATGCGCCCTCTAGTTTAACAAGTCGGTGTTATTGTAACTAGGATGTTTTTTGTTTAAAATATAATTGTTTTAGAAGCATACATTAATTGTACTGCAGAAGAAAAGTCATCCAGGGCTACAGAAAATTCAAACTGACCGCACACCGAAAAGGATATTTTCACATTTGTGCTAACTCTCTTGTAGAGACGACATGGGACGACACCAGGGATCGACACACAAAAGTATTTATTTTTGTAACTATGACAAGCAAAACAAACATGAACTCTGAAGACAAGGAGTGATGTATGTTATTCATACATTACAAAAATAAGAATACACATGCAAAATGTATGAATAACGCGTCAACAGTTGTGCTCTGGAAGAAAAGTACTGTATTACAGCGAGACTTACAGCGACCAATGCAATATGATGGAGCGCATTCAAAACAATTACCGTCCAAGTTCCATGAAAGGCGTTTGTACATATGACCATTTGCTGAAAGGCGCTTGCACATATGACTGGCCCAGTGGCTTCTAAATTCAGTGACCGAATGCAAATGTCCGTCAACAAAGAAACTGTAGTCACAATACTTCTTAGGTAATACCGTATAGCATGACCCCAACGGAAGAATGACTAGAAACCCGCACGCAACAACAAGCCGCGGAACCAACTCAACCCACACAACGAGGCAAGAGACACAGACCAAGCAGCCGAAGTATCCGCCCTCCGTCGAGTCCACGACTTCGAAGCCAACCATCGCGCCGCAGCCATAGCCACAGCCGTTCAAGTCCTTTTTGAAAAAGTTTCAAAGTTCGTAGTAATTTTAAAAGTTTACTCTATACAACGAAGTTATTTATTAATATAATATATCTAAAAAAATGTACAGAAAAAGTGGCACTGTTGTGCCTACTAACGGCCAGTAGAGTCCCTAACTCCTGGGCCGCGAAACGGCTTGAGTGGCCACTCTTTACGTAGTACTATATTTCTCTATGACTAGACAACACGGAGCGCTACTTCAACTGTTTATTGTAATAATAATTTTATTTAATCTAATTTAATACATGTAATTGTAATTATAATAAACAGTTGAAGTAGCGCTCTGTGCTGTCTAGTCTCCCTTTGTCCCTGTCTTAAGCGCCACCATGTCGTCAAATTCCCAGTACCAACTAGCCCAACGATCTGCATTGATTCATTTGAAATAGTTTACAGGTGAGGTAATATGTGACCAAAGATTGTCTCTTGAAACATGAAACACATCTATCTCAGTATAAAATAATAATTTATGTAGAGCTAAATGATTTTCTAGTGAAGGTTGTGAAAACCAATATTATTGTCGATAAGAAAGGAGACGAGAGGACTAACAGTGAAATGCAAAAAATGTTTAATCGGCTGACTTGTGCTAAACAATATAAAGAACAAGCTTCGAGACAGCAGAAAATCGGGTGGCGATTTGGCAACATCACAGCAAGCGAGGGCTGAACTCCCTCGAGAAGGTCGCGGGCGGCTCCATATCTATACTTCGTTTCACCTCAAGTCCTGACGCAGCCGACGCTACGTGCTGATGGGACCAATCAGAGAGCGTCAAAAGTGCTCCATCATGGCGTTCGTCGTCTTCCTGTACGCGTTATGTCATCGCCCAACCAATAACAGATAAAAGGCCCAGCGGCCTGCGCTCTTTACACATCTTGATTGACGCATTTCACTAGTAGCGTCGGCTCCGTCCAAACTTAACCTGAAATGTAGCCTAAAATGCGTCACTATCTCGAAAATTTGGCAAAGAAGGTTTGAGCATCTCGTGCACGGGGCGATAATGAATCGGGACTTTCCAGAACAAGAAAGCAGGACGAAATGATAAAAGGGCGTTTTCAGATAAAATCAGACAACCATATCCGGTGATTTTTTTTTTTAATTTGATGAAAACAAAATTATTTTGGTGGCTCTATACCAAGAGGAATAAAAGCAATCCTTGTTTCGGGGATCAAAAATTCGTCTTCGCGAAAACAAATTGTAAGCAGCCTCTCAGTCGCGTGCGCGTTTTGCGTATCGCGCGATGTTGGCCTTTCGGTTGATATCCCCAAAAAGCTGTGCCGGCTACGAGCCTAGAAATATTTACTGACAAATTAGGCATAGAAAGGATTGGTAGCTGATGGAGAATGGACACGGGACGACGAAGTGGGCAACGGGGTCACGCGCGGAAAAATGCGCCATGTTTGCATTCTGATAAAACCGCTGCCATCACGTCGATCCGGTCGTAGACTCCTCAGATCCCAAACAGCTGGTGCCGAAATTCGAGATCTAGGAGACGCCCGACAAAAGAGCGACAGCTCTCTATCATACATACACGGAACGCGGATAACAACTCGCCTTCAGAGTATGGACCGACTGCGGAGGAAACGAACCGTCATCCGGTCAGCGGTGACCAGAGCCACCAACGAGTTGCAAGCTCTACTGGATTCCTCGGATCCAACCGCTGGTGAGCTCACAGAAAACTTGAACTTCCTCGAACTGACGGAAGCTGCACTGAAGCCAGTTGACAGTCAGATTGAAGATGGGGTTGATACTGAACACCTTGAAGAAGTGATGGAAAACGTCGAGGCTTATCAAGTGTCAATCTGCCGTTTACGAACAAGAGCCACGCTCAAGTTGGATGCCTTGCGCACGCCTAACATCGCATCGAATGCTGTGGAGCGCTTTCAGGATCGGGACCAAGGCCATCAACGGTCAAGAACGATGTCGATCAAACTTCCAAGATTTGAGATCCGAGAGCTCGAAGGACATCTTCATAACTGCAAACCTTTCTGGGACCAATTTGAAGGCTCTATACGCAACAACCCGGACCTTTCTTCAATTGATAAATTTAGATATTTGACCAGCTATCTATTCGGAATTTCGGAATACAGCATACGGGGTTGTCTATTACGGAGAACAACTATAACATCGCTGTGGATCTCTTGAAGAACAGGTTCGGCCAGACCCAGGCGATAATAAACGACCACATGACGCGACTCTTGAATTTAAAAAACGTCACCGCATCGAGCGACGTCACTGCTCTGAGACGGCTGTACAATAATATCACGATAAATGTCCGCAGCCTTGAAGCACTGGAATAAAGGTGGAAGAGTACAGTGTGCTTCTACATGCTGCCGTGAAGAAGTGACTTCCTGACGACCTTGTCCTCCGCTACTGCCAGCAAAGAGCCACCGACATCGCAGATAGCACCGGTAGTCTGCAAACGTTTCAGAATTTTTGAAATCCGAGGTAGAGAGCCGAGAGCGCGTCCTGAAAATAAAGCCTGATCAAGCCAGTCCACGCGAGGGATAACGGCGCACCATCTAGTTCTAAATACGCTCTGGTGGAATGGGACGGCATGGCTAAGCTTAGCTGTATCTGCTTGGCCTCAGCAAATAACGAAAGAAAATGAGGAAAGCCACGCAGAAGAAAAAAGACTCAAGTGCTCCCCAACGCCCAATGTATAAAGCCCGACTTACCTGACTTAGTTACGTTTACCTGCCTCCACAGGGCTCTTCGCATTACGGCCTGGATACTTCGATTCTGCTTCTACTCAAGAAATCCGGAGAGAAGAGCAGGACCACTGTCAACGATCGAACTAGAAGCTGTTGAAAACTTTTGGATTATCAAGACACTGCAAGAAGCGTGTGGAGAGCAGTTCATAGAGAATTCAACAATACGGAGATTTGCACCCTTTAAAGATGATCAAGATATCGTCAGGCTCCGAGGACAGATGAAGTACAGCAACTTGAAGCGAAGCGATCAACACCCAATTATCCTACCTTCCGATCATGCCTTCGCCAAGTTACTAATCAACAGAGAACACCGAAGTAAACTACACGCTGGAGTAATAGAGACGTTAACACAATTGCAGGACCGATTCCGCATACTACGAGCACGGCAAGCGGTCAAGAAGATCAATTAATCGGTGTTTAATTTGCAAGCGGTTCTCTGTAAAAGGGGCAAGCGAGCCGTATGCACCCTTACCTAAAGATCGAGTTGCTCCATCGCACCCATTTTCAGTTGTAGGCATTGATTTCGCAGGCCCACTGTTTCACCGCTCCTCTACAGGAGCAGAAAAAGCCTACATTTAATATTCACCTGCGCAGTGACCGGGAAGTCCACTTGGAATTGACATGCAGTCTAACGACGCCAGATTTTTATGCCGGCGTTCCGACGATTCACGGCTAGGAGAGGTGTCCGCAAAACCATCTACTCGGACAACGGACGCACGTTTAAGCGTGCTTCAAAGGATTTGAAATTGATATGGAGGCTCAACGCCGAGGAAGACGTATTAGAACACTTCCGACACAACAGGATACACTGAAAGTTCTCAGCAGAAATAGCCCCATGGTGGGGAGGCTTCTGGGAGAGGTTAATAAGATCTGTAAACACAGCGTTGCGAAAGACGTTGAAGCAAAGCTGTTTGAGATACGATGAACTGCTAACCGTGCTCATAGAAGTGGAAGCGGTAATTACACTCACGACCTCTAACGAAAGTTACTTCATCCGCCGATGAAGAGGTTCTAACACCTGCGCACTTTCTAATCGGCAAAAGACTTACGTCTTTACCTTCTACAACCGTTGAAGCGGAACAGTCACACTCAACAAGAGTTATCCAGGCGGTGGAAAATACGTGAAGCTCTGCTAGACGCATTCTGGTCTGGATTGCGGAAGAAGTATCTTTTGGAGTTGCAATCTGCGCACACGGTAGGCTCATCGGACTCAAGCGGCATCCTAGTGGGAGATGTGGTGCTTCTCAGGAACGACCATCGCCCAAGAACATTCTGGTGTCTGGCCGTCGTCGACGAGACCTTCCCTGGTCGAGATGGGAAGTGCGTGCCGGCACTATTCGACTCGGAAGGGGCGTGAAGATAAGAAGGCCCATCCAGCTTCTTTATCGTCTAGAAATTCCGGCATACCAGTCGGTCTGACTTTGTGGGGTGGAAGGATGTTGGAGAATGGACACGGGACTACGAAGATGTGGGCAACGGGGTCATGCGCGGAAAAAACGCGCCATGTTCGCATTCTGATAAAACCGCTGCCATCACGTCGATCCGGTCGTAGTTTCTTCAGATCCCGAATAGCCAAATGTATTAACCACCAAGTATAAAGATCGTTATTTTGACACAAAAAATCGGAAATACGGCAAAATGAGCAATAACGCTCTAGATTAAAGCGGATGCTAAACCGAGATCTGGATTCCACTAAGCACGTCGGCAAAAGCGAGCCACGGGATGCTATAATCATCAAAACATCACACATACAACGATATATCGAAGGTATGATCGCATTTTTCAAGAAAAGGAGGCGCATTTGACAGATGTGTTCACGTCTTGTTTCTCTGAGAACGAGAGAGAACGGCCTCGCGTCTTCTCCGCCACGCCGCTTTGAGGGGAGAAACGAACAGAGGAGGGAATGATATAGTTTTACTTCACGTGACTCGTCGGCCTCGTTCAATGTCGACCTTTTTTTTCCCAAAAAATACGGCCATTGATTTGAGATATTAACCTCACGTGTAGTGTTGTACGAAATGTAGGTTCCCGTCTACAGGGCTTTTTTTTCTGAAATCCAAATTTCGGTTCACCATCACTTTAAAGTTAGTTTCTCCGCACCTATAAAAGCTACGGTTTTCAAACATTGTCAGTGTGTTTCCCTGTATTTACTTCATCTGTGCATGAAATATCGTTTTCCTGGTTAACGATATAAATTTACAAAAGCAGCTCACGCCGGAGGATTCGACTAAAATTGCAATATCTTTAAAATCATTTTTTTAAAAAGGTCATGTTTAATTTTTTTAGCACTCCGAAATTGACATTTATAATATGACTAACAGAGTCTGCAAGAACATAATGCAATATTTATGTGGCCCTGTGTTTATAAAGCGAGAAATATGGCCAAATTGGCGAACGCGGTTGCCGTAAATGGGGCGTGCGCATACCCATTCTTTACAATTTCTTTATTATTAAAAAAGTGAAAGCCGCTTACAACTCCCTGTAACGCCGAATTAGAGCGCAGCTCTTGAGGAGGAGGAAGGAAGGGTACTGGGGCGGGGGAGGTGTCAAGTGACCTCGCGGAGGGGGGGTCACGTGACGATGACGATGCCGATGAAGTCACTGATGACGTCATCAGTGATGATGACAATGACGATGCGGATGCCGATGACGTCATCAGTGACGTCACTGATGACGTCATCAGTGACGATGACGATGTCGATGACGTTATCAGTGACGTCATTGATGACGTCATCGGCATCCGCATCGTCATCGTCATCATCACTGATGACGTCATCAGTCAGTGACGTCACGCATCCCATAATGCACCGCGCGGTTACGCCGACACCGACGGCGACGTCGACGCCGCTCAAAGCTGGAAGCAGGCGCCTAAGAGCTGCGCTCTAAAAGCGTAAAATATGCTACGTTGTGGTCAGGAAAAGACAAGTTGACAGCACAGATGTGGACGGTAGTTTTGAAGAGACACTTTCTAATACATTTTGGTACAACTGACCCAAAACATGTCCATGGGCCAGAACTATCGAGAGGCGCCCCTGAAACATGCTTCGCTGTGCCTGTTTAAACAGCCGGCGTGCAGGGTCACCGTCTACGCGGCGTAAAGGAAGCACCTGGAGCGACTTTGCAAACAGATCAGCCTACAACCTTGGCGTTAACGTGATATAGGAGTTCAGTGTAGGAAACAGCGCGAAAAACAGACGAGGACGAAGAAGAAACACATGGGAAACAGCGCCAAAAGCAGACGTCCTCGTCAAATTGTCGCCCTGTTTTTTTGTTTTTTTTAAAATGAAGTTTATTTAATTCGCTTAACTATCCATTCTTCTGATATAGGAGGTAAGAGGCGGCAAAACCTGAACCTGCGGCGCCTGTGAGTGCAAGTAGATCCGCCACTGTGGACGGCAGCACAACAGCAAAAAATACTGCAAAAGAAAACCAAATTTATATTGACTGAGATTGTCTGTATTGGGCGTTTTCAGATATAGTAAGAAAAACATATACGGTCGACATTCTTTTTAAGAAAATATATATTTTATTTGTGCAACCGCAAAAAGATATTCGAATATTTTTGCGGGAAATAATATTTATCTTGAGAAAAAGATCACAAAGTCGATGTCGGTATACGCGCACATTTTTAGGACTTGCATGAAACTGTCCATTGGGCATTGATGAAAAGGAAATGTGTTGTCGCATTAGGTTTTAATTTTTTTTGTGCAGAGACTGTACATAAAATAAACGGAGGTAAACATGTATTATCGATTACTAAGCAATGCAGAGCTTTATAAATCGGAATCTCAGGAGACTGGAAATTCAAGTCGTTTTAACATTATTTGGACGCGAATGTTTGATATTCAGATAGATTGTTATTATAAATTGAAAACGATAACATTTCTTAAAAGTAATACACGAAAATGTAGACACGTTACCGATTTTGCGATAACTGGAAAATCTGATTGAAACGAAGGCCATCTTAATTTTTATTTTACTTTCAACATATCAAGGCTCATAATTTGCAAAATCAAGTTCTTCGAAATTGTTTTGCAATCTGTTTTGTATTTATGAATTTACGAAGCCCTGAATATACAGAATTGCCGTAACGGGAGTAGAGGAAGATAGGACATTGCGGATTTCAGACAAGGGCAAGAAAGTGGTCGGAAAATGTAGGAAGTCTGTGAAGAGAAAGCACTGTGGCAGAAGTCCGTGAAAAATAAGAATTAATACAAAAAATACAGGTGGCTTTGAAGCATGCGCAAGCCAACCATTTAAATACAGGTTTCTCGGATCACTGAATTTCGGAGCCTACCCTTCGTAGGGAGGCTGTGCTGTTGATGACCACGTTTAAATAGTGATCAGAAATAATACATGTTGAAGGTGGCACAATTCAAACGAGTTCATGAATCATGGTCCTGTGTGCACATTCGGCGCTTGTAGCGTGCATTTTTTTCTGCCGGACGGTAACCTAAGGCGGTCACGGCGCTCTCTGGCACTCCAAGGAGGAACACTGTTTTCCTGTTGTGCCTGTAGCGATCACTGCTCGTTTCTTCAAAGTGGCGCAACAAGCTCGCGACCTCGATCTGCTTTTCGCAGCTATAGGACAATACTTTTAAAGATATATTTTTCTGCGTCTACTGTTCTTGCTAAATCAGCTGTGGTTGCGAAGTGTGGGACCGCGTACACTGCCACAAGGGACAGGACTGAATGCCACACACAACAGAAACAGAGCCCCACTCCTTTGCTTTCATGTTTCTGAACGCTTTGACATCAGCGTTGGGGAGTTGGATTAGTTTCATATTCGGCAGTTTAGTGTTCAGAGGGGCAACCATCTCTGACGCCGACATTCTCACTGACGTGGTAGGCAGTCGGAGATTGTACAACATTGCCTGGTGCTTGAACAAGACCCCCGATTCTATCGAAGATACTCATGCCATGTCCAGTTGCGGAAAAAAATCCACTTTGTTGACGTGTACTTGTTGCTCAGCAGCTCGTGTAGTTGGTATTTGATCTTGATGGGGCTTGCTGCACTATCACTGACGTAGGCAGTGAGAGTGCGGCTATCACTGACGTAGGTAGACATGAGCAAACCCAAATTTGATTTCACGATTCTTCAAACCCTTGTCATATAAATTAAGTTACAGATATTCTCATTCAATCCGAATTATTTTTGTTTGTTGCGCTTTGTGGTTTTTCACGGCGGCGAATTTATCTCGGCTCACAGGCGCCGCGCCCTACCTGCTCTATCATATTACAGCCAAGTTTGTAGGCTGATCTGGTTGCAAAGTCGCTCCAGTTGCTTTCTTTACGTCGCGTAGACAGAGACGCTACACTCCGGCTGTTGAAACAGGCGCCACGAAGCATGTTAAAGGTTGGCGCCTCTCGATCGCTCCGGCCCATGGGCATTTTCGGGTTGGTTGTACAAAATTGTATTAGATATTTTCTCTTCAAAACTACAGTCCACTTCGAAGCTGTCCATTTGTATTTTGCTGACAACACCGTAACATTTTGACGCTTTTTAATAATCATTGAACTGTCAAGAATGTATAGGTGCACGCCTCATTTATGGCGACCACGTGGCGGTGAGTTTGGCCATATTTCTTGCTTTATATCTTCGAAGCCACAAGAATATTGCAATATGTTCCTGCAGATTCTGTTAGTACATATCATAAAGGGTAATATCGAAAAGCTTAAGAAAAATTAAAGATGGCTTTTTTTCTGATTTTCAAAATATTGCATTTTTAGTTAAATCACCTAATTCTCGGTGATTAATACTTTTAGTCAATTCTTCTTATAACTAATGTGTCAGTAATTTTGTTTTAGACTCGAAGCAGCAACAGTAGTTTGGGGGAAGCCGCCCAAAATGAAAACATCGCGCGATGTGTAAAACGCGCATGTGACTGAGGGTGATTCAAATGTTCTTTCGCAAAGACAAATTTTTCTCCAAAAACTAGGATCGTTTTCATTGTTCTTAGCATGCAGCGAGCAAACTTTATTTAAACAAAATTAAACATGATCAACGGACATGGTTGTTCGATCTTATTTGAAAACGACCAAAAGATACAACCGCAGCAAGAAAAAACACGACTATTCAAGAACTCCGTGACCGAGCGTTGCATCCTCGGCCATGCGATGGCATTAAACCCCCCCGTCCAACCCCCTTTGAAAGCGCATCCTCCCGTTGCGAGGGGACCACTTCGTGTCGTGGCTGGCTTCTGTCGTGGGGCACCTCGTAGCTCAAGCCCCCAAGGCGGCGAATGACCTGGTAGGTTCAGAAATAGCGATTGAACAGTGTATTGTTGAGGCCGTGGCGGCGAATGGGCGCCCACCTTCATACCCTGTCTCAGGGCTGGAACTCCACGTCGTGGCAACGAAGGTGGTACCGGCCAGCGTCGACACGTTGTTGGTTCTTTATCCGAAGGCCTTCTAGCTGGCGTACCTTCTTCTGCCCGTTGGTTGACAAGCTGGGCCTCCTCGGTGCCGTCGTCCGTCGGGTCGTGGGGTAGCATGGCGTTGAGCATCGTCGTCACCTTTCTGCCGTGCACCAGCTGATAAGGTGTAAACCCAGTGGCTTCTTGAACTGCCGTTTTCTACGCTAACGGGATGTAGGGAAACACCTCATCCCATGTCTTGTGTTCTACGTTCCCGTACATCGAGATCGTCTCGGCAATGGTCTCCTTTAATCTTTCTGTCAGCCCGTTGGTCAACGGGTGGTATGTCGTTGTTCGACGGTGGTCGTTTTGATTCAGTCGCAGTATCTCGCGTGTCAGTTGCGGCATGAGTGATGAGCCTCGGTCTGTGATGACGCCTTGCGGAGCGCCGTGACAGAGGACGATAGACTCATCAAAAAACTTGGCTACTTTCACAGTGGTTCCCGGCGGGTGTGCGTATGTCTCGGGGTACCGGGTCAGATAATTAGTTGCCACGATTATCTAACGCTTTTGCTGGGTCAACGTCGGGAAAGGTCCAAGTAGATCCATTCCGATCTGCTCGAATAGTGCATCGTGGTGCTTGATTTGCTGCAGGAGGCCTGCTGAGTTTCCTCGGAGGTTTCTTCCGTCGCCGGCACTCGTTGCACGATTGTATGTATAGGTGGACAGTCTTCGGAAGCCTGGGCAAGTAGCACTTCTCTCGGATGTTTGCAAGAATCCTGCTGTAGCCAAGGTGACCAGATGTCGGGTCGTCGTGGCAGGCTTAGAAGATATCTTCTAGAAAATTTCTAGGGACTACCGAGAGTTACGTCGAGTTTCTGTCCAAGAAGTCCTTTTGTAGAGAATACCTTACCGGACGGAACGTCTTGGTGGCGCAGGTGACATGGCTCGAGGAATCGCTCCCTCATCTCTTTCATTGCTCGATCAGAGCTCGAAGTTTACGATCCTGCCTTTGGGGCGCTGCCATTCCGTTAGCACCAACTGCACCAAGAAAGCGATCGCCGTCGTTGCCGTCTTTGGCGCAGCCGGTAACTCACTCGACGGGGGCTCTGAACGGACATTCGGCCTAGCTGTATTTTCGGCCTGCCTTGTGTACCACGGTCACGCCGTACTCTTGCAGTCGCAGGCTCCATCGAGCGAGGCGTCTATATGGATTCTTTAGGATTGCTAGCCAGCACAGCGAGTGGTGTTCGGTGACCACTCGAAAAAGGCTCCCGTATAAGTACGGGAGGAATTTCGTGATGCCCCAGAAGACGGTTCTGACACTCCTTCTCGGTCGTCGAGTAATCGCGTTCCGCGTTCGACACCGGCCCTACTAGCTTTGGCGATCTTCCGCTCTATACTTTTTTGGGGTTGGAGCACTACGGCCCCAATTCCCGTATTGCCCGCGTCCGTGGGGACTTCCGTTTCGGCTGATTGGTAGAACTGGCCGAGAATCGGTGTTGACTGAAGCCGTCATTTGAGCTTGTCGAATGCCTGTTATTCTTCTTTACCCCCTTCGAAGTTCACGTCGTCTTTCGTGATTTGCGGGAGCTGCGTAGTAATCATGGCGAAACCCCTAACGAATCGCCGGTAGCACGTGTAAAGTTCCAGGAATCATCGGACAAACTTCTGGCTGGGCAGTGGAAGCGCAGCTACGGTGTGTGTCTGTTCATGGTCAGGTCGAACACCTTTTTTGCTCTGAACGTGACTAAGGAACTTCAGTTCGCCGTAGGCTAAACGGCACTTCGTCGGCTCGAGTGTCATTCCGGCGGTACTGATTGCTTGGAAAGGCCCCGAAGTCGTCGCAAGTGCTCGTCGAAGTTGGCCAAGAAATTCACGACGTCATTGAGGTATACCAGAAAGCTCTGCAATTTGATACCTGCAAGTACGGTGTCCATGAAAAGCTGGAAAGTTGCTGGCGCCGTGCACATTCCCAAGGGTATTACCTGGAACTCATACAATTCATCAAGCGTGATAAAGGCAGGCTTTTTCGGTTCCGTTCATCGACTTCTATCTGCCAGCAGCCACTTTCAAGGTTCATCGACGAGAACTGTCGGGACGGGTGAACTCGGTTTAGTGCGTCGTCTATGCGGGGGTTGGGGGGGGATACATGTCTTTCTTCGTCTCCGCGTTGAGACGCCCGCAGCTTACGCCGAATCGTAGCGTTAAGTCCTTCTTTTTCACCAGTACGACTAAAGATGCCCATGGGCTGATTGAAGGTTTCACGGATGTCGACGTTGAGCATCCCTTGTATTTCTTTAGGAGTCATCTCTCTTTCTTTCGGGGTGACGCGGTATGGCGGTCAATGCACAGGGAGAGTATCGTCGTTGGCAACAATACGATGTTTTGAAACTGTTGTTTCGCTCACTTTCGATGTCGTCGCAAAACCGTCGCCATATTCGGCGACGAAATCCATGAGGTGTCGTCGTTCTGTGGCACTGAGCTTAAGGTTAACGTTGAGCTGCGGCGGCGGTGTACTGTAAGGGTTATTGGGCGAGGGTTGATTGGGGAAGGTGGCGATTTCGCTGGCGTTCCGGAGTCCTTCGACGTGGCCTACAGGGGAACATTACTATGAGAGGTGTTGAGCCTCCTGTCGAAAGGTCGTCCTGCAGCTCCGTTACGCCCCTAGCAACGCCTATTCTGCTTACGAGAAGCAGTTGTATGTTGCCTTTCAGAAATGCTTCTTTTAGGCAACTGCATTGTGCGCGACGGGCACAACAAGACTTGATTCTGGTCGGAGGTCCACGTAATCCGCAATGACTCGGACGGCTGGTGGCTTCCAATGTATGTATCGGGAAATAGGATGAGCTTTCGCAGCGTAAACCTCTTCGCTGTAAGGTCGATCACGGCACCGTACTCACACAGGGAGTCCACGCCAAGGATGACGCCTCTCGAACAGTCCTCGAGGACGACGGATTTCAAGGGACAGGTCTTTCCGTAGATGTCCACGCGCGCTGTACACCTTCAAACTGATATCATGAGATGTGCGCCGGCTCTTCGCATTTTCGGAAAATCCCCCGGCATCATCACCTTCAGATACCGGCAAGAGAGCTTCCCACTCAAAACGGAATAGTCTTCTCAAGGGTCTATGAGTGCCTTCGCGTCGTAGCCGTCGATGGTAACGTCGAGGTTATTCAACACCTTCGCAGAAGCCTCGTTCTCAATGCTTCTGGTCGCAAGTGTGGGAGCCCTTCGACCTTCGTGCAGGATATTGGCGTCGTTCGTCCTCGGCAATGCCACCTCTCGGTATTGCCGCACTTAGTTTTCCCGTGAGGGACATGGGAGACAGGCTTTCTGTGCGGGACCTATAGATTGGTGAAGGTGGACGTCGTGGTGAGTTTGACCGGGGCCAAGGTTAGGGGCTGGTTTTGGATAAGGCGGACCTCCTAAGTAGTCGTTAATTTCCCGAGGTCGCTCACCGTAGCTTCGGAGCGGGCCGTCGTGGTGGAAGCCACGTAGCAACAGCTGCCGGTACTGGGCAACGGCAATAGACGTGCTAGGCTTCCCCGCGACACAGCGGTCCTCGGTCAGCCGTGCGCCACACGTCCGTCGTCCTTGGTGGTGTGGGTTGTGTCCCGGACGTACAGAGCCTGTTCCTCGGTGCGCCGAGCGTAATGTGGCGTAGCAGCTTCTCGCCGGCGGGGCGCCGGAGTGCTGGTACTGGCGTGTTGCTTGGCGGTGGTCGACGGCCATGACGGCGTAGCTCAGGGTCTATTTCTCGGGTGCCGCGATGCTGACAGGGGCATCTGGTTAGAGTGCCCGTTCAACCTCCTCTCGGGCTGCTTCAGTGACGGAGAGCGAAGCAGGGCGTTCGGCAGCTGGCAGGAATTTTTTTAGCTTTCCCGGTGTGAGGTCGCGGATCATCTCTCGTATACACGCAAAACTAGAACCGACGTCGAAGCTAGCGAGCGCTGAAACAGCGACCGTTGAGCAGTCGCTGGTACTGGACGACGTGGGCATGGAGGGCCCGCTCGTTATTTCTTACCTCTTTTATGAAAACAATCGACGGTGGCATGTGGGTTTCGTACAAGGCCACCAAAGATCATTTCTCTGACGCTACACGTAAGGGTTATCAGTTTCTTTTCTTCTGCAGCCTGGAGATCCGCGCGGTTGAATAGCCGAAGTGCGTCCTCGACAAAGCTCACCACGTTGTCTTTTGGTCCGTCAGCTCCTGACTGCAGTTGCTCTTTGGCGCGCTCTCGTCGTTGCTGCTTTGCGAAGCTTCTTCGCAGCTCTGCCTTGAGGAGCATCTCAGCGCTAAGGGACGCTTCATAATTTTCGAATAAGCCTCGCACGGTTCACTCGAGGAAGAATAGGCGTTCTGCAGACACTGTTTGGGTGTCCACTGAATGTGCTGCACAACCCGTTCGTATTGCTGCAACAAGTCTTCAACGTCTTCGTAGATCTCGCACTGGAAAGTCGTTAGAGTTTGAGGGGCGATGGGCAAGCAAAAGACGGGGGAGTCTGCGGCGGGAGTCTGCGACGGCTGCGAGCTCATCGTCCGTTTCGTTGACTGGTAGGTTTTCTTCGGCATTGAATCGAATTCCGGGAGAAAACCATGGACACTGCGGCCTCCACGGATCTGTGTCATTTCCACGGACACTCTTCTTGAGCCGGGGACTGGGCTTGTGTGGCAAAGCCTCGGAGGGGTACCTTGCATGGGATGCAACATACCCTTTTGTCGGGCGTAACCCTAGAAGGTTTACGCCTGACGCACGAGTGGTAAATAATCAAAACGCCGGTTTACCACAAGGTGGAAGTATTTCTAAAAATGCACTGCTATGTACAAAAAATATATACACACAACCAAAAATACGCCTTGACTCGCGTGCACAACCATATCTTAACACAGTCAATTGTAATTGTATTCGATCATTTTTGTAAGGTAACTTTTATGAGGGTGCTCCTTATCAGGTGGCGCCACCTTGTGGAGAAAAAAGTGAAGTAGGGGAACGTGCCGTTTCTGGTTGTATTCGGTGTACCAGAGAGAATGTCGCGCGCTTGCAACCAAGTGTGTAATGGAGTAAAAAGAAATCAAGGCACGTTGTTATTGGACCTTTGAGGCTGTGTAAAACGCTTTACCAAAATAATTTACCGTTTTATATGTCGCCCAAATTTACTACCGATCGTCCCACGTTCTGTTTTGTACCGATATAGCGACAAAAAGTTCAAAGAATATATCAAATTTCAAAAGAAACCGTTAACACACTGACAGAATAAGCGAATTTCAGACGTGTCCATGGTGAAATAAATTTAAAAGCGCTAACAAAGACGAGGACAAAAGTGGGAAGGCGAACAGGACGAGCGCTTCGCTCATCCTGTTCGCCTTCCTACTTTTGTCCTCGCCTTTGTTAGCGCTTTTGAATTTTATGTCATAAACCAACTCGCCCGCTTCGCCACTTTAGTCCATGATAAAGTTGTGGCCAAAAAAGACCACGAATACAAAAGGCTGAGTGGATCATGCTGCAGAGAGAGGGCCCCGTCGTCAAATCGAACCTATCAAAATATCACATACATATTTTGAAAATGTTAACCAATAGTTTTGAAAATGTTGATATCTTTTTTTGGAACCGCTAGGGCAAAATGTGACCGGAAATTGAGAGTTCAACATTTCGCCGTTTATTTGTGCGATTGATAAAATATACATGTTGTACAGGGCAGGATTGGGCAGAAATACTCAAAAATGTATCTGGAAATACAAATACTGGGGTACATCAAAATAGTAGCTGAAATACTCATGCTGAAATATATCTGTAAAAGTGCATCGTGATACGTACCAAAGTACATTTTAATAGAGGCAAACAGTTTTTTTTTTAATTCCAAATATAGGAATACTTTTTAGGGTGGGAACAAATACAAATACAAAAATACTGATACTGCAATACATTATGCGAGTTTGCTTGAGACGCCAAATGAGATGAATTTCGAAGTTTGAAGTAAAAGATTTTGACCCCGAAATTGCTTTCCCTTAGGCTTGGCACTTTGTATTGAAGGTAGTAGTTTCGGACAACGAGTACTCTTTAATGGGATTAAAATCACGTTCCATCGAAAACTAACCCCGGTCCCTTTCCTAACATCCTGTCTGTCTGACGAAGGGCGCGAAAAGACTTCGACCTCTATCTTAATTCTGTCATCCTAAATCCCATAAAAACGTCACTACGCCCTTGGCCAATAAGGAAGTCTCTGTCAACATTGATCACATGACGTCATGGTCGAATGGACTGGTATTCTTGATCTGTAGGTGTGGCCTTGAACATGGGACTTTACCACGCTGCTGTATGAAAGGACAATACGTACTTTCGTTGTAGGTTACCTCGTTGGAGATTGTGCAGGCAGTGTCATTTGGAATTTTCGAGAATAGTGGACCATTTGAAGCACTCTTGAACACATGTATTATCTTCTGTTACGGTTGAAAAACCGATGCGGCTGCATTCCTGTTGTAAAAGTCCTTCCTGCCGACCCTCTGCCACCGACGAAAAGAATGCATTCCTCAAGTTTCGCCTAGCATCATCCAAACGCAGATGTCGTGGATTGCGACCTGATTTGCCGGCACAGGAGCGAGCTCTCCGAGAAACAGCAAGCTCGAGAAGAGTCGTAGGTGTACAAAGTCTGGGTTGGTACAGAGAGGCCACGTCTGGCATCCTTCCTGGGTTTCGGATCACCAGAGGATCGGGTCACGTTCACGTCGGCAGATGACGTACCGTTGAGCCGTGTTATATTACGGGCGCAGCCGCTGACGCATTCGATTATATGTTGAACTTCAGTGCGCGAGTCATCCTACTTTTTCAAGTCAACCACCTCCAGGCTCCTGCGGCAACGGACTGTGACTCTGGCTTCCCGGCCGGGTGTAACGTGTACGCTAAGGCAAGTGAGACGGTTAGCCGCGGGAATTGGATGCTAGCAAACAATGACTTAAGAAATCCCTACCAAAGGATATGCGGCATGAGATGCTCTGACTCAACTCCTGGCACGCCACCTGGTTCGAGTCCTCGATTACGCAACACACCTCAGAAGAGAGAAGACGACGCATCGAAAATTAGTTAGGAGAATCGGATGAAACCTTGGTCAGCATGGTAACAATTCCCCAGCATCTCCTTGAACCTTACGCCCTCAAAAAAAAATATTTTTTTTCTTTTTCTTTTTCCGGGGGGGGGGGGTATGTTTTAAGAAATGTAACGAAATACATTTCACCCTGATTGTATCGCGATGCAAAAAAAAAACATTCAAAATACATTTCGATACTGGAATACAGATACTGGTGAACAAAATGTACCGCGATGCAGAAATACAGATACGAAATGTATTTCTGAAATTCTATTGCGATACATTTGCATCGCGATAGTGCCGAACCCCTGGTACTGGGACGTCCTGCACTTTCACAGACACTTGTTTTGCTTACCGGAAGTCGAGATGAAAAGAGCGACAGTCACTGCTCCCAAAGCAAGCAGGAGGAGAAGAGCCACCAAAACCATTGTGTTGTTCCTTAAAAAAAGGCATAGTATATAGCAACCACAATGTATATATATTTTTTTCTTAGCAGACGTAATATGTAAGTCGGGGCATCATTGGACGCGTTATTTTATCAAACACTCGCGTCGATTTTACGTGAGGTTCATACAGAACGGCCATAAAATACTGAAAACTATAAAAGGAGAACTATTTTTTTCTAATAGCAAGAACTTTATATTGTTGTCGGTAGAAATCTGCTTTAACAAAGAGGCACACAGCAGTTAACAGTTCATCGCAAGCCGCCATCTTTTTTGGACAGAGTTTATTTTATGCAAAAGTAGAGCATCTCATTCAACTCTCACATTATGTTTGAAAGCTCATGTACGCGAGAAGAATCTCAGGAATACCTTCGCTCAATATATCGATAGAAAAAAAAACTAAACGAGGTTTTACTGCACATCTTAGTTTTTTTTAACTTAAATTAGACCGGTTGCATTGAAAAAATGCAAACATAAGTCGGCGAACGAAATATAGCGCAAAATATAAACGTCTACGCACTGAATTCGTAAGTGTCCGTATCAAACAAGAAATCAATGGCAGCAATTATACAGTCTAACCTAAACTTAATTTCATTACTCAATGTTTATCAACATTCCGAGATGTTTTAAATTACACGTTTTTGCTGAAAGATTGAAGTTTTGATTACTTTTTTTAACGCTGTCCAGTATCACTAACGCGTATGAATGTGAATATGCCACTACATAAAAATAATGTTCTGGTACGAACTGCACCAACAGATCCTTTTTTCCCCGTTTTTATGGAAACCATACAAAATGGAACTATCTTATGGGAACAAAGGATTCGATATTTCTAAGACACCACTGTATGCCCTAACAGAGGCCATAGGTCGTTTTAGTATTAAACCTATGTTCGGATATTTCTGTGAGATTAGCTAGGATCAATAAAAATTCTTGACATGCTACTTGATATGCAAGACAGAGCACGTAAACATGCGCCAACACATACAGGATACGTATCCACTAAAAGAATCGTCAGCGACGTTTCTCACCAAAGTCATGTAGTGCATGAAATGCAGTACCTGGGAAGCGATCTTTGACATGTATTTACATGATATTCAAACATTTTCTTCTAAAAGTTAGTACATTGTTAAAATTGCCTGGATTGAACACTGTCAGCTATAACAAAGGAGCAATAAAGCTTGATTAAATAATGAACATAACAGCGCACGAAAAAAAGAGTAAAGGAACATGCACGACAAACAACGAATTGTGTGTCGTGCATCTTTTTTCCACTGCCCCTGTGTTTTTGTGAGCTTTTGTGCTTACTATTTTGTGATACTAACTAGACCAGCTTACGACACTTCAACACTTGATGGTGTTGTTGAAATGGAGCTTGCTCGTGTTGGTCGCACCCTAAGTTACATATTAATTGGAAAGTAGCGCCATTGTCTTCCCTGCCAAGCCAGAAATAAACATATACCAATATGCAAATTACCAAACCTCTCAAGAGGTCTGACTGATGAGTCTCAGTCGCCATGTCAAACACATTTTGCTCCACTTAAATCTCCGGAGCGTCAAACGGGTCGTTGTGAACACGTCACACCGATTTCGATAGGGAGCATCATCGCACTGAAAGCGTTCCTCGCCAATCTTAGCGTGTTCGGAGCAGTGCATGCAATCCACTTATAAATCATGGCAATCTCTACAAACATCATACAGTGGTACTGTTGTTCTTGCGCATTTGACGACACAATATTTATATTTCAATGCCGCCTAGCTACCCTCGCCCCATGTGGATGCGTTACGAAGATGTGCTCTTTGTTTCTACGGCGTGTGGGAAACAAAACCTTGGGATTGAAGAAACGTCTCTGTAAAGATACCCGTCACCAAAAAATTTAGATCGACTCACCAAGAGTGAAGAGGCGAAGGAGAAACTGATCATTTCATGAACCAAATTAACAACTTAATGGGGAGCTTGGCTCCACTATCCCAGTATCCAATGCCATCAGTCGCACCGTATGTGGGCAACGTGGGAGTACGCAGAGGGGAAGGTGAAGCAAAGAAGGGGTAGAGAAGGTTGAGGAAACGAAGAAGAGAGGAATAGAAAGCTGGAGGGATAGACAAGTAGGAGGGATATACAAGTGGAAGTGAATGGGAGGATGGATGGAGAGTGTGGGGTGGGGTGTAAAAGAGGAAGCGGCGCCAGGGGCAGGACAAAAGAAAAGTAAACGGAGAGTGGAATGTTAGAGGAGGAATGGAAGTAGGGAAAGAATAGCAAATAAAGAGCGGTAGGTAGGGAGGGAGCAGGGAGGAATAAAAGAAACAAGAAGAGAATAGGAGGGCGGTGGAAGGAGGAAGTGATCTTGAGGGAGAATGCGGAGGAGGTGGCAGGGGAAAAGACGAGATAAGAGGATGGACAGAAAGAGGGCTGGGAAGGCGGTGGACAAGTTTGGGACAGAGGGAGGGCAGAGGGAGATGTTGGTGAGTGGAGAGGGGAGGAGCCTGGAGAAGAGGAAGGAA
Source organism: Ixodes ricinus (assembly GCA_037355805.1). Classification (NCBI taxonomy): domain Eukaryota; kingdom Metazoa; phylum Arthropoda; class Arachnida; order Ixodida; family Ixodidae; genus Ixodes; species Ixodes ricinus. Next base: position 47,383 of record JAZHYW010066840.1, read on the forward strand.
GGGAGGAGGGTTGGGCAGACGGAAGGCAGAAAGGGAGTAATGTAAGAGTAGGTGGTGTCAGGTTACGTGATAGACCAGTTCAGACAAGTGGATTGGCGAAAAAGCCCCGGGAAGTCGATTTTCCCATTAAAGTAAGTGGGGGAACCTAATCGTTGTATATGTCAAGTGTTGTCGAATTATCTGCTAAGTGAGGAAACTCAATCGGTGCACCTGTCGCGTGACGCCATTCTCCCACCCCCTAATTTAACAGATTGTGTACGGATGGATGAAGGGATGGAGAGACAAAACTCAGGGAATTAGGGAAGCGGTTTTCTGTTAAAAGGCATTTAATGCTTTAAAATGGCGGTGCAACGATGTTTTCTAGGAAAGCTTTTTTTTCACTTTACATGAGCTTATTGGCCCTATTGGGACCCAAGTATACTCGCACACAGCTCAACTGACCAAGAAACGTCTTCGTTGCGTTGTAATCTCAAGGATGAAAGCGAGTGTTTTTTTTTCATTCTCTATTTCGCAAAACTTGATTACGTAGCTGGGAAATCGCAGTACCCACAATGACGATATTTTAATGCAGATCATAGATTGAACTCGAGCATTTATTGAGCACTGAATATTTTGGCTCTTGATAACCCATAGCTCGACAAGCATTCACGTTGTGGCCCGTGCCATCTCCCGTGTCCAGTCGCTGCAATGACGACCATAGCCGAACCAAAAAATACGTGGAACTGAGCATGTGTCCTGTGCTTTACCAACCCCAACGCGTGGCTATGATCATCATTGGCGGTATATCATCAGCTCCAAATAACGTGGCAGCTTGCTCTGGCTGCGAGTTGAGGGGATAAACGCTGTCGTTTTTCTTTAAATATTTTTAGGCTTCTAATGCGTGTAATACAAAACGATCGAGCATTGAATAGTTGATTAGCGTCAGAGAATCGCTCTGAGTGGTATTTGCGCTAAGTACAAATATCATTGCATCGCCCCTTTAAAGAAAACAAGTGCGTTCACTTGATTACGGAACACAAAGCAATAAAATAACGGTGAGTAATAGAAGCATTCATGTCACTGACGAAGTTCGTGAATTAACAACTTCAAAACATATTATGTGCACAAGGAACGAAGTGCATGACATTTCACTAAGCTGTGCCTGGGATGCTCAACCGACTGCTCTGTTCAACATCCTGCTCGCCCTTTTTTTGCAAGAAAGTTAGTTGAGCCATCTATTCGGTAGCCCTGGCCCACTTCCGGTTCGGGTTTCTTTTCTAAATTTTTAGTCATCAATCTTTTACCATAAGAATGAATTATTTGTAAGAGTAGCATAAGCCACCATCATCTGGAAATAATGGGCATATTTAATCTCACAAATACAGGGGAAACTCGCCGTATAGTTGGGAACCGGAAGTGTATGAAAGCTACTTGCACACTGGCGCCCATACGTTTCAACTCGCAAGAGGAAGTGCGAATATATACCGCCCATGCAGCGAACGTTGTCCCGAAGAGGCAAAGGGAAAGCCACAAAAGCAGAAGTATCATGCTGTCGGGTGGCACCATCATCGCGGTTGATTGCAGGAGTTTGTGGTCGGTTTGCCTTGTTGCACACCCGACCCGGGGGAATAACACGGAGCTAACGGTTTCAACACAAAGGAACTACATTTATTTGAACAAGGACGGGACGATAAAAAGTACTAACAGAGAAACAACTGACACCGAAAACAATTGAATCCAGGCCGCGACTGCCTCCACGCCCCCTCTGATCAGCCTAATTAAGGCGGCGTGTGCGATGTGCTCATGGCCAGCTTGACTCTGCCGCCACCGGGGAAAGGCCGCCACCTGTGCGCCGTAGTCGGGCAACACCTATGGCCAGCCGCCAAAGTGCCCAAAAGTTGTTATTAAAAAAAAAAAAAAAAAGCTCGAGCAAATTTGGATGTTGTTGTCGTCACGGCATCCCAACTTTTCGCTGACGAAGCTTCCGTGGACCCTCAAGATGGAGAGCGGCACGCAGCAGAATAAGCGTCTGCCATTTCAGCGACCCCTGCTCTGACGGCGCCCAGATCGTGGCCGGCGAAAACATGACGCTTACTTGAGGGCGTTTAGGAGGAAATCAAGTTACCACTTTTGTGGACAAGAAAGTTCAAAAGTTCAAAAGAGATATCACTTTTTTGGGCTTTCTGAATGGTGATGTGAACCAACCATTCAGACGCGAGTAAGGACCATGGTTTTACTTGAGCATTGTCTTTGCACGGGGCGAATTTTTAGATCTAATCGTATTATGCGCTTCGTCATTCACGTGGATCCTTCGATACTGCACCGTCATTTGATGTATGTGTTCTGGAGGAGAGAAAATTCACAACGTCTTTTATAGTGTTGAGTGCTTTAGGAGCAGCTTCTAATTTATCTACTTGATGTTTTAAAAGTGCTTGACACTAATACTCACTATGCTAAACCGTGAGCGCCTACCGTTCATTCTTACCGGGTTCCTGAAAACAAGAAACGGTGTAGTTAGGACCACAGGTTTTCGTTGTTGAATATCGGAAGTGCTTTTTACGGAACAAGTGAACAGTTGCTACCATCTTCTTGTCTCGAAATAGGTTGTACAATCTGATTGGCTGCAGTAAGCAATAAATAGGGGATAATATACTCTTCGGGATAATACCCTTCGGGCGTAGTCATATCTTGGCCTACTTTTGAAATAGAAACTGATGTGGAATGCACAAGTAAAAAGTGTTTCCTTTAAGATGCAACCTCCAAAATTTATCTTTGCACCCTTAGACGTAATTTACCATTTCATTGTCCATAGCTCAAATTAATACCAAGTACTTCGAGTTCCTACCTTCTTCTTGTCTTGAAGGAAGATCCAAAAGAGGTATGACATCCACAAGCTTAGCGGCTGCAGGAAGCAGGAAATATGGGATAAAAACTCTTTGAAATAATACAATACATTAGTTTTCATATCTTCGCATCCTTTTGAGATAAAAACTAAAGGGTAATGCACAGGTAAAAAGTGTTGCCAATTCGCAACTCCAGCCCGCCGCTCGCCTTCTGCGTACAAACGGAGAACCAGAGGAGCGGGAGAGCAGCGGCGGCGGCGGAGTGGAAACGGTGGCCGGGACTATCGGCCTTGATGAGTGAAGTCGTTTTAACGAAAAAAGTGATCACGTTAAATTAGGAATTAAAGTGTTTTGCCTTGCAACAGCGTCGCACGAAGGACCGGGATGTCTAATTTTATTGGGGACTTTTCGTAAATAGCATGCGCTGCGGATTTCTGGTCTTGTGCATGGCTCCCAGCTCAATTTGTGCACAACGTGATGGCAAACGCTCCCGCTAATCATGAAGAGCTCTATAGTACGGTCTACAAAAAGTCTATTGTTTGACATAAGTAAGAGAAACTCGTCGCGCAGCTGTATGTCGAGCACTAGACACCGGCTAAAGTTCGCGTTTCAAGGTTATTACAAGGAACATTACCATTTATTTCCAGCACTTTCAATGGACAGAATACGTGGAATACGTGTTCTAGCTTTCAGGTAATTACTAAACAAAAGAGAAATGATAGAAAATTTTAAGCGCATGTGTTAGCCAGCCGTTCGTGATGACCGCCTAGAACGGGCAGTTTTGGCGAGAGGGGCCCGCAACGTTGCAAATAACAGGGTACAAAAAATGTACGCTATATGATTAAAATATTTATTTTTGAAAGAGCAATAACTAAAACCCCTAAACATGCCGATTATGTTTAACTGGAGTTTTAGCATAGCGTTACCCCGGGCTATCATTGGCTACCGTGAGCACAGCAACGCTCCTGGCGCGCGCTAAAAATTATGCTTTAAAGTCACAGCACGAGCTTCCGGTTTTAACGCTACACCGCACGGTAGCCTGCGTTAACAAACTTCCTATCAATAACCATACAGCAGTTTGATCACGTGTCGCAACACAGTAAAACCGAGACGGTCAGCAACGAGTTGCGAGCCTGTGACACGAAGACATGAATTCTGTGAACGCTGCTCTTCCGGAGCTTAACGGTGACAACGCGCGGCTTACTTTTTAGAGCACAAATGGTCAGGCAAACAGCAAACACGATATCTTCATCACCTTAAAAAATATTTTGCCACGAACAGTGACGTTGACGCTGCCTAAAACGCGCTCGCTCACCCCAAAGCTTCGCAAGTTGAGGTTTCTGCAACTTTTAAATCACAGCATGCTCGTTTTACTAACCCGCGACCGCATCCCCGATACCTTTAATATGACACCTCACTAATTGCTTCGCATTTGTAGACAAATAAATCATTTTTAGCGCACTAACCAGCGTTAGCGAGCAGGCGCACGGGAAAATTTAGGAGAATCATTCCCCGTCTCTTCCGCCATCTTTGAACTACCGCCCCGCCACCTATATGGCGTTGAAGTTGCGAATAAGATTCCCCCTCCAAAATTTATCGATAAACCCTTAAACGGAATTTAGCATTTTACTATCCACAGCTTGAATATACCTTCTCGAAATCCCCCATGCGCCCGGCCGCGCGCAGGAATTGTGGGAGAGACTGTTACTCGCCTGGCCGCTCTGCCTTGGGATCACATTGCCTTGTCGCTTGCCTCCTCTTAATCCTCTGTTTTTCGATTCCACTAGCTTTTTTTATCTATTCCGGTGTATTTTTTATTGCTTCTAAGTGTTTCTATTCTCTTCTGCGCGCGATATTTCTTGTATATATATAGTATTTCTGTCTTTATTTTCTTTTTCGACGGAAGCGCCGTCGGACAACACACCGCGTTGCGCGTCGTTCCCCGGGTGAGTACTACCGTTGCTACCGATCCTTATCGCGCTGTTAGCTATTCATTTTGGTTCATTTGACCCGCGTGTAGTCGAGATAAGCCGTTTATAAACACCCGCGCACATATCATAGGGGTAGGCAGAGCTCTGAATCAACAATCCCGACGCGAGAGCCGAGTGCGCTGTGATTTTGCCGCCCGCGCTTGCTCCGTTGACTCTACTGTAGCGTGTGCCTTCCAGTGCCGCTTACTTGACCAAAATACAGCACGCCGCTTTGTCGCCGGTAAGCATTTTTCCGAATTTTCGCGAAGTTCAGGCATATGCAACGCTGCGACGTCTGGCAACTGCGCGCTGATCCGCGATCACTTCGCAAGCGCCGACGGCTCAATGTCGTGGCTTTACGCCTATGGCATGCCTTCGTAATCTATATGCTAAGCGGTTGTGAGTTGCCAACGCCCTTTCTCAAGTCCAAAGATGTGTTGCCGCGAATCATTTGTTTGAATGCCTGCGAAGCCGTAACACCGTTCGTCATATCCAACGTGCGGCGCCTGACAAACTGCGCGCACCGGCGGGAGCCCTTCGCAAGCGTCGGTGGCCCAAAGTCGCGGATTGTATGCGCTTATGGTATGCGTTCTTAATCTATCTGCTAAGCGGTTGTCAGTTGCAAACACCCTTTTTCAAGTGCAGAGATGGGCTGTCACCCAGGCATGCATCATCTTCGAAACTCGTAGTTCCTTCGATAATTTATTTCTTGAGTTAAGGTGTCAGCTGATGCTCGAGTCAAGATGTCAGCAACTGACAACCGCCGAGCATACTGATCATGAATGCGTGCCAAAGGCGCATACAAGCCGCGACGTTGAACCGCCGGCGCTTGCTAAGGGCTCGCGCCGCGGCGTGCAGTTGTCAGCCGCCGCAGCTTTGGATATGCCGAACGGTGTTACGGTTTCGCAGGCATTCGGACAAGTGATTCGCGACGGCAAAGCGGCGTGCTGTATCTTGGTCAAGTAAGCGGCACTCGAAGGCATACGCTACAGTGCGAGTCAACAGAGTGAGCGCGGGTGGCCAAATCACTGCGCACTCGGCTCTCTCGTCGCGATTGTTGATTCAGAGCTCTGCCTACTCCTATGACATGTGCGCGGGTGTTCATAAACGGCTCCTCTCGACTGCACGCGGGTAAAATTGAAAACTAATGAACAGCTAACAGCGCAATAAAAATCGGTAGCAACAGTGAGTACTCACTCGGGGAACGACGCGCGAAGCGGCGTGTTGTCCGTCGGCACTCCCGTCGAAAAGGGCAAAATAAAAACACAAATACTATATAGTATATATGCAAGAAATATCGCGCGCAGAAGAGAATAGAAACCCCTTAGGAGCGATAAAAATACACTGGAACAAATAAAAATAGGTATTGGAATCGAAAAACAGAGGATTAAGAGGAGGCAAGAGACAAGACAATGCGATCTCAAGGCAGAGCGGCCAGGCGAGGGACAGTCTCACCTCACAATACCCGCGCGCGGCCGGGGCGCTTGGCAAAACTGCAAATCGTTTATTACTACCAAATAATTTGAGCTCATACCTTCTTCTTGTCTTGAAGGAAAATCCAAAGGGGTGTGTCATCCCCAAGCTTAGCGGCTGCAGCAAGAAGAAAGCGGGAAAATATGCCCTTCAGGATGTTTCCGTTACAAAAGTAAAAATATCTGGGCGTTCTTTTAAAATATAAACTGAACTGGATTGCCCATATCACGAGTGCTTCCACAAAGCTTAAAACAACCAAATTGACAACTTAGATAGATGTTAGCCTTCGCCTGTACAGGGCTCAAATGAACATAATTTAAGTCACTAATATGACCAACAATTGAATGTGAAAGCACTGATAAGAAACCATTCATGCGAGAAAACATAAAATAATCGAAAGCATTAAAAGCAGAGTGTCGAACCGAAATTTTTATCGGTTCGGTTCCGGTTCGAGCTTCACGGATTTCGGTTCAGCTCCGGTTCAGTTCGGGAGCAAAAATAACGGTTCTAACCGGTTTGAACCGGTTCGAACCGGTTTGAACCGCTAAACTCAGAATATATTTTCCGCGTTCCTTTGGCAATAGGCACTTTTTCAAGAGTGAAAACGAGTAATTATATAGCTTTTTATAGTTTGTTGAATCCACTTTTTTTTTTCAGGTACCAAAATTAATTGCATTGTTGAATTTCGATGAAACAGTAAATGAAGCTAGATTAACATATACGACTCAACATCATTTCTTTTACCTTAGTCGCACATATTTTACCTGAATCTAAAGGTTATCAGTCTGGTGGGTCGTCTAAAATGCGCGTGATTAGTAAACCTTTGCGTCGCAATATTAATACTAGTCGAGTCCTACTGTGCTCTTGTACTTAGAAATTAGTTAGTGCATACAATCATGAAATGGACACGTTCTCGCCATATATATTCTGAAATCTAGATTCTAAAATACGTTTCACAATATATATGATGACGATGCAACTGAGCTTAAAGCAATATATTTTCAAAATGTCAGGAACGTTTTAGGACAAACCCTTTCAGTCCACCTTTTATAGAAACTCTGAGTGGCAAGCACAACTGCTTGATTTCCTGACCAATATTGCTTACACTCAGCGCCGTGATGCAGGCAAATAATAATGCAGAAAAGAGTGACCTTCGTATTCAGTTCGGATATTACCAATAGAGCAACATGCACCGAACGA
>JAZHYW010066841.1:0-11986 GCA_037355805.1 Ixodes ricinus
AAAGAGAAGGCCTTTCGATTTACCGATGAGAGTTTCGCCATCCCATGCGCTTCGATCCTCAGCTCCAAGAAACCCCAAATCCTGATTTGTCATAGATATATAACAACCAAAGCTGCAACTTTCCACCAGATTGTGCTTTCGACACAACCGCGCGCCAAACCAAGCACACAAAAAGTAAATATAGTAACACTAACCGTATACGCAGCCCGCCGCAACTCGGACAAGGCTCCGAGGCTTTCTTCCGTTTCCAGCTTCCCTACTGGGGCCCATTTTCGATGCCATCCTCCGCTGCCGTCACATAAAAAAAAAAGAAACAAGAAAAAAAAAGACACCTAGTTTAAAAGGTTTTAATATACAACCAGAAAGTCGAGTCAAGGAAAGGACCGTTTTCAATAGACCTCCGCCAAGACAGGAACAAATATAAACTAAATTGTCGACTGTTGTCGTATTAATAACCGCGCTTCGGTGCGAAGAACGACGCTTCACAGAGTCCGCCAGCGAACCTGGATGCCGCAAAAAAAAGAACCGACAACAGCCGCAGATGCGAGAAGTGATGGGGCGGCGGAGAGAAGGCAACAGAGGTGACTAGGAGCAGGGACAATATAGAAGCGCCTCCTCCAGTCTGGCGTCATCGAAGCAGCAGCAGCAGCAGCCGCAAGCCCGGTCACGCCACCCAGCTGTCAAGATGTGACGCCGTGCCCACACTATACCTCGCACCGGAGAGAATCGCACCGCATCGCCTTGCTTGCGGCTACCACCGTTATCATTATGTTTGTTTCGGAGAATTTTGGCTGCCACACGGTCGCCCCGCGGAGATTTTCTATATTTTTTTTTATCTTCTTTCCAATAGGACGTTTTCCGCCGGCCGAACCTCGATGGCTATATATTTTCTCCGGTGCGTCGTCTTCGTCGAATATAACGGCGGCAGCAGCGGAGCGTTGTAATTCTTCTCGCTTCCCTCACAAACGCCGCGTACGTACAGACACCGCAACACGCCGAGTTCCATATATTTCGATGCGCGTCGAGGCCCGCGAGATAGCGGTTTTGGCCTTCGTGCCATAAGCGCGACAGTATAACAACAGCAGTATAGTGGGTGCGGTATATAGGAATATAGCTTGGCGCCGTGGCGAAGCTGATAGACGTCGCATCCTGCGCGGAGGAGGACAAAATTTAATCATCCGTCAAGTCGGCTCCACGACCAACTTCTCCTTCCGCATAAACACACGCACGAGGAGAGAACCCAACCGAGAATATATAAAAAGAAAGCGTGGAAAATAAGAGCGACTGGGAAGGGACAATTTGTTGTGAGGGGTGCGGGTGCATGCTTCACCATCAACTTCGCATTCTTTTTTTTTCTCTCCCCTAGTTCTCAAATATATGCGTAAACAGCGCCACAAAAGGAAACAGATTGATTTCCTTTGCCAGGCTCCCTCCCCTTTTATAAACTTGTTTGTTGACAGCTTCTCGCCTCTTCTTTCGGCGTTGTGGAGCGTGCGTGTTGGACGAGAGCCGGCTGCAGGAGGCAGCGGCGGCGGCCGGCGGTCGCAAAGGCGATCCCGGCCTGCGGTGGTGGTGCTAGACTGGCAATAACGTCATGCAGATCTGTCGTCCGCAATCGCCGCGGTTCGGCGGGTTTCCTGTGCGAGGAATATGAGTCGGGGTGGTTAGGTTGCGTTAGGGGCGCTCACAAAGCCCTGGTTTAAATTTTACCTCTTTTTTTTCTTTTTTTTGGAAAAGAGAAACATCCCGCCGTTCAAATGCAATATAGACTTCCGTTCGAAGATTGAAAAAAGAAAAGAGTTGACGTAGAAAAAAATAATAAAAGAAGTCGTCGGCTCAACAGACGTCAACTTTTCCTCTAAAAAAAAAAAAAAGAGAAAGACGAAAGGCGAGAACTAAAAGGAAAAAGAAAGAAAGCGAGAAAATGAAATAACTTGAAATGGCAGGTCAACAGGCCGATGGACAATTTTATACGCATTGTTTCCGCTGCTTGTGAATGGTTAATTACTTGGTGTATACTAAGCGATATTTCCGGATAGAGCATTGTAAAAAAAGGGAGGAAGATGAGTGTTTTAAACGCAAAGATAAGACTTATTTGATTGTATATTGGGTCCATCACAGTGCCATATTTAACCCAGAATTATAAGGAATACAACATTGTCAATTTTTCGTATTTTAATCATGAAAGTCAGTAGCGTACACCAAAGGTTTGCAGTCTTGCTTAATGCTCTAAATAAGCACATTCCGTGTGTGCGCGTAGTCCTGTGAAGAACCTTTGAGTTGTGAACAAATAAAACTGGCAATCACTTGTTCGCACTGAGTGGCTTGTTTACATAAAATAATAACCCGACAAACCATAGTAACGTGCGAACATTGCACGAATACGCCGTCGAATTTTAGAACCTAACTTCTGAAAATCTTGAGTAAGCTGATTCTTCACAAGTGTGAGTTTGCGAGTGAAGATAGAACTATAATGCATCAGCGCAAAAAAAAAAACGTAGGTAAAATGAACATGTCCAAGTGATGCCTTTAAAATTAAGAAAATATGAAGCCACGTTGAGGAAGTTTCATTCTGCGTGTTGGGTTGACGGCCCCTTGTCCATCCCGCCCAGGTCGAACAGTCTCGGTGCGACCCCTTAGTTCGGGATGCACCTGCTCCTCCAACTTGTGTTCGGCGAACCTCTCAGAATTTTGTCCGTCGCTCTGTCGTAGGACTTGCGATTCTTTTTTTGACAGCCCTTCGTCGCTCGAATTCGAGGCTATTTTCTTCTCTGTGCTTGCAAATGTTCCGTTCCAAACGCGAGTCGGAGCACCAACTGTCTACTTAATTAGAATAAACGTTTGGGCGTGTAGGCTCACATTTTCGAATTGAAATCTCGTCCTTACTTCCGTTCGCTTCATTAGGGTACTTGGTTAGGTCTACTGCTTTGGAGAGAGAGAGAGAGAGAGAGAAGTCTTGCAAAAGGAGAAAAAACCAAAGTTGGAGTTACAGCCATAGGCCGAACGGTCATCGATGGGTTGGGGAGGGGAGAGGGATAAAAGCTCATAGAAGAAAAAATTGTGAAAGGTATTTATTCTCTCTATGCCGAAGTTTATTGTTTTGGCGACATGTGGGTAAGGTCCGAACCTAAATATTAACTTAACTGACTCAAACAATAATGAACGATAGTAACGCACCCGAGGTATAATCGCTACTGCACTACGCCAGGCAACCGTAGCGAATATATAATTAGAATTGGTAACATATTATTTAGCTAATTGAAGTGCTTAGACCCAAAGAACGATACGTACGCAGGGTTTTCGGAGAAAACATGAGCAAGTATACTTAAACCACAATGATCTGACCCATCGTGGAAAATGTAAAAAAATCAAAGCAAATTCAAATTAAAAGAATAATTAATGAAAACAACTTCTTGTTGATACTATCAAGAGCGCAGAAGATGCGTGGGCCTAAGTGTACAACCACTCTTGTGTCCAGGCACAAGTGCGTCCTTTTTATGTTTTAACGGCATCAACGCTTTTGAATTTCTGGCAGCTAAATTGTCCATTTGCGGTCCTTGGGGGTATCAACTGCGAAGGCACTTTAGACAATCTAAACTTGTGTTTAGTAGAAAAAAGAAGGGGGGTCGCCCCCTTCTCCTTTCTAGATTATATAAAGTTGGGGGGGGGGGGGGCGAGTTACGTGATAAAATTTGTCATAGTTTGACAGCTTTGTAGCCAGAACATCTTTTAAGGAACGTCGGCCGTTCAGGAAGTCACAAAACTAAACGGTTGTAAAACAAAAAAAAAGTCAGTCAGATTGGCACATCTGACAAATGTTAGTTGCTCGCAAAAAAAAAAAGAAGGCCTCTATTTATTTTTTTGTGGGGGGGGGGGGGAGTGGGGAACTACTTAAAGGCAATTGAGTCGTCTTGTACGTGAGGAGTAACAGGTGAATGCACATCGAGGCCACCAGTGGGGCAGGTGAAGCCCACTGACGTAGCCTGCAGCTGCGGTCAGTAGCTGGCCAAACCTTACCGAACGGTCACAGGAGCTCTCGGGAAAATAGGGAACCTACGAATTTTAAGGACTTATCTGACCACATTTTTTTTTTCAAAGCTCGGCAACAGTACCTGCCGTACCAGCTCGTAGCGGGATGTGCGAAGCGACCGGCCATTTCGTAAGCAAAGCCCCAAAAACTGTCTCCATGGGTCGTCATACGACGGAATGACCCAGAGAGACAGCTCTCTGAGGCCAAAGGAGAGGGGGTCAATCTAGTGCTGCCAGAAGGAAGAGAAACAACGCAGGCTCGGAAATATTAAGAATAGGCAAAATGGGAGGAGGGCGGGAGGGGGGGGGGAGGGGACAGAACTGGTCAGCAGCAGCAGCCTCAAGCGAGGCTTCCGATAGCTGAAGCAAATCGCTTCCGCGTCGTCCAAAAGAACACGGAGCGTCCTTCCTCTCCACGCTTGTATCATCAGAGATGCGCCGCGCCTGGCTCGGTGGCGCAGCAGCCCGTTGGAGAAGATGCATGGCGCGCACGGCGGCGGACACGAAAAACCTCCGACAAAACTGGCCCCGCAAGTTTTATGCCTTTAGAAACTCACCTTTCCTCTTCCCTTGCCTCCCGCTGCCATTCGCTCCTCTTCTTCCATCCACTTAAAGAAAAAAAGCAAAGAAACACGCGGAGGTTGAGTGGGCTGCAGGATGGAAGGATCGCCTACGTATATAAAGATAACCCTGAGTAACATTTTCACCTCTAAAACGGGGAAACTGGCACGGGCATGAAAAGGGGAAAAAAAAGTAACAAGAGAGACACGGGGGATAAAAGATCCTGTTTCGAATGATGGGGACGAAGGTGTGGAGTTGACCGGAGTAATGATGAAATAGCGCCCTCAACCGCCTCTTACGCCGACCGAGCGACCTGCAGCGATCGGCTGGACGCAGTTGAGGCGTGTTTACGTCCCAACGCTGAGCGCTCCGAACGTGGTGCACAACAACGGGAGTGGCACTTCTCTAGGTCGCGCTGGAGTACGAGCTTCCGCTAGTCACACAAGAGAAGTTACCAACTCTGCTGTCTGCGCTTAACGTTGGCGTATGCTAAACGAGTTTCTTAGTTGCGGCTTCACTGGCGGGCCCAAGGATCTAGTGTCTCAATGTCGAAGACGAAATTTGGAAAGTCTCGCTTGCACGATGTCTTGGCGTAGCAAATTGTCGTGTCCTGGACAAACTCTCGCTCCCCCCCCCTCCCACACTCAGCCAACACTGGCCACAAAAAAGCAATTTTTTAAACCCACATGGGTTTGTCTTTATTTCTTTTGACGCTGCAGGGTTATTCTCGATGAAGAATATACACTGCAATACGATGACTTATTTTCTCATAAAATATAATAACTTAGGACAATTAAATTATGAAATAAGTTCAATAGTTCAATTATATTTCTGTTTCTGAATCTGTGATTGTTCATTTTCCTACTACATCTATGGCTTATATTCTAGATTGAGTAAAACTAAACACAGATAAATAGTTGCTGATCCAGTCTTAACATTTTCGTGCGTACTGATCACGTGGGCAAACAAGCGAAAGATGCTCTAGCAACTTGAGGCACAGTTTTGAATAATAATACTTTCATGGTTTTCAAACATGCACCTGGAGCGCGTTTTGAGCACTTGAAAGAACTGCCTATTTTTCACAGTAATGTGGAAGGCAACGATAAGTCAAATTTTAATTAAACTATGTAGATAATAATTTGAATATGCCCGTTGGTGACTTAAGGAGACAAGCAATGAAGTTCTACTGGAGACAGCCGGCGCAATGTATCAGCAAACCGATCCTTCACATGAACTTTTGAAAAAGCTAAACATCAGAAGTTTCATTTCACGTTTTCTTCCAATGAACGCCGACATAATTTGAGGAGTCTTCTTCGTGACCAACACGTTAAGCGAATATTTCTGTTCCATTACTTGCAAAACCACTGCGGACTGAGAATGCTTTTCTATATCGTTTGGATAGTTAAAAAAAAAATTCCGAAGGAGGTTTTTACGCGCTTCCGTAGTATCAACTGACATAAAATGGAGTAGTTTCAATCGCGCTGGGAGAAAGGAGCTAACATCAATCATTCCAATGTTTCCCTTCAGTAATCTGACATCGCGACGCTGTACAACGTATACGTAAATATGTGCATTAGCGTCTCTTTAATCTCCGGCGATTTCTTTTTAAGATGCTCATAATCTATGCGTAACGCATTTCTTTCGAGAGAAGGTCAGGTGTGTAAAAGGAGTGAAGTCGACCTGACGGCCGTAAGTTCTTCAGGGCTGCCAACTGATTGCAGGTCGCAAAAAAGACAAAGAACAAAAACAAAAACGCTGAGCAAGAAAGCTATGCAAGCAAACACAGCAAAAACAAAACACGGAAGCAATCGCGGTAAATACTCGCTCGCAAACTCTGTTATCGCTGTTTACTCGGCACTCGCGATAACAGAAAAGATACACGAGGATAGGATAACTTTGGGCTTTGACAACAGCGGCAGAAGCGCGTGGGACTGTTTGCTAAAAGGTTCTTGGACGTCATAAAGCGTAAGATTCTCAAACAGGTCAAATGACTCATTCCACAATATATTTTTTTGTTTCCTTGCGAATTGTGCCATTGAGGCTATTCTTTCGTTGACGACCATAGCCGTTGAACATGTTGACCGCCACATTGTGGTCGGTGAGGTCGTGTGGCTTCTATGTTTCGTCGTGTAAGTCAACAACCCTTGCGCGTGAGGGAAACAATCCATTCATTCGGTACTTCATCATACCGGGCAATTTGCGGAATAGCGGCGTAATGCAAAAAAATTATTAAACCCAGCTTGTTTATCGGCAAGTCTCTATAGTCAGCTTGGTCGTTCATCTGCTGTTTCCACCAGATGCACATGGTGATTACAAAACAATAGGGAATATTTTCGCTGTTGATGCGTGCGTGCATTAGCCGTGCGTGCGTGCGTGCGTGCGTGTGCACGTTGGTGCCTAATATATGATGTTGTTGTTTAAAATATAAAGAGCTTCGGAAATTAAGTCGACATTGTTCACGACGCCACTGATATCTTGTCACTCATATCTCAAATGCAGCAATGTTTAACGTGGCCAAGTGAATGGAGCAGGTAAGAAGCGCATAAAGTGGTAATTTATTATATTCAGAGAAGAAAATTCGTACACTGATTACGTCTCACACGGGGGATATTTTAGAGTCATTGTTTACATTGTGTTGCTGAAAAATATAGTGCTGCATTGCAAAATTGTCTTGCTTTCACTAGACACCAGTTAGCCTTCTTCCCCTATTTTTGTTTTTATTTTAATGCTAAGCTATATCAAATTTAAATTTCTCTACCGGGTAGAAAATTCATGTAACTAGGGCCCGTTTACAAGCTGATAACCTAGTAGGACCGACTGAGACGAGACCGGTTTTTAAGCCTCTTATGACGCTTACGAGTGGATGCGCTACTGCTAAGGCTGGTCGCAAGTCGTTACAAGAGGCTTAAAACCTATCCTGTTTCAGTCCGTTGCAGTCACGCAGCTGTGTGAACGGTCCTTAACGCACTCTAAAGACCTCAGGTTAGCTCTGGTGCTGAAGCGGCAAAATTGCCGTTTTGCATGGGAGAGGTGAGTCGCCCCATTTCGGGGAAGGCTAATTCATATCCGTAAAGGCATCCGTACACCAGAATTAGACTCCCAGTGCATCAAAACGCAAATCACTTCCTGCAAACGCTACGGACAACCCAAACGCCGGACAAAAACGACGTCAAGGTCATCCTGCGGAGCAAAAATGCCAGTCGGCTCCGTTCCCCCGTGGAATAAGAGAGCATCCCTCTACCCCCGCCAGCGCACCGAGTCAGCTCGCGCACATTGTTCTAAGCCAAGACAGACGAACAGACCGGCACGACAAACCGGGAAGCCGTTCTTCCGTCGCCGACAATCGAACAACAGCCCGCGTGAAGCGAGCGATGCATCAAACAAGGAAGTGTTTGCCAGCAGCGTTCCCCGCTCGCCGCACCGCACTGACTGAATAGACGAGGGGGGGGGGGCGAGGGGGGGTCGCCTCCACCGCCGAAAAAACGACGGAATAAGCGAACCCGCAAGCGAAGAGAGACAGGAGGGAGGACGACTCGAAGCGAATCAACAACGCACAAAAGGAACAAAAAATATTAAAGCAAAGCGAGGCGCAAAAAAAAAAGTAGTATGCAGGGCTCCCCTACCGCCCGCGGCGCTCCACGTAGGTATATACAAGGCGCAAGCGGGCGAATGACCGTGAGTAGCCGTGAACTTGACGGAAGGAGGAAGCACCGGCAGCAGCAGCCTGGCTCTTCCGGGGAGAGGCAAACGCGAAACAGCACACACGAACGCACAGCGCCGCTCTTCGCACTGGGTCAGGAGCGATCATGCCGTGTGGGAAGCCCGACCCGAAGGCGCTCGCTTTGGCTGGGGCAGGCACGTCTGCATCTTTGCTCGCTTGCGGGTCGAGCGAAGAGCTCGCTTTGGTATTCAAAGTTTTCAGGTGGTGGCTTTCTTTATTTTTCCTTTGCTTTACTGGCGTGGGACAGGTTGCTACCGGTGTTGCGCTCCTCGTGCACACTTGGCGGCGTTTGTTTTTAGTGAATTCGCGGTGCGAAAAATAATGTTAATTCGGCTTCTTGGCAACGCGCGTTTGTTTGCTGGTGCAGCTTCTTCTACGATTGAATGCGTGTGTGTGATGGATTAGCTAGTTAGGTCAGCGTTACGTCGCCTCTAGCTTCGTTCCGCAGCTTTTCAGCTTCTCTTCGCTTTCGGCAGTGCTTATGTGTGTGAGCAAGACGCCTGATCCCTTTGCAACTGGGAGTGGCGGTGGCATCAAAACGAGCGCCCGAGCCCTGATTGGCTTCGATTGAAAAGATAGTGGGTAACCTCAATAGCTTGATTGCCTCGAGGTCTACCCGCTGTTTTTTTCAATCAGCCAATAAGAGCTCGGCGGTCTGCTATCATCGCAAACCTCGTGCAGAAGCAGGCCAGCTTGCGCTCTGCGTTGGATGACGCCGCGATTGCAGTGACTGAGAGGCGATAATAAGATGCTCGAGAACCACCACGGCCTGCGTTTCTGGAGCTGCTACTGACCTTATCGAAATCGAAAGATTTATGAGAGATAAGTAACTGCGACGCCAAGCCGATATGAGGAATGAGTCTACAAGCGCAAGATTCAGGCACATCCATCTTAAACCGGGGTCACACTGCTATGCATCATACAAAATACAACCTGCATACCGATTGGAGCCGCGAGAAGAAGACTTGGCACGCGGCATTCGAACCACGGATATTGCCGTGGCTCGTGTTTGTAGTGTTTTTTTTTATGGCGTATGAGCAGTGTGATTTCACCTTAACGTTTTTACGCGGCTTTGATGAGACGAAGCACCTTCAAACCCCTATCTTTCATTCCTCGCACGCAGGAATATCTTTATTTTTTATGTTTCTTTTCTTAATACGAAAAAAAAAACACTCCGAAGGAATGCTTTCGCATTTCACACGCAACGCATTCCCACAAGCAGCGCACCACGTCTTCCTTTTGCACGGCGCTACGGTGGTGACATCACGCTCCCCCACTGCGCAGGCGCGCGCACCCACCGGCTCCACGGCTTCCGTGACGAAGCATCTGCGTTGCTGGGCTTTTCTTTGCGTTTTATTTCTGAGGCTCGTCCGCTTTGACCTCGAGCGCCTTGCCGGCTTCACGGCTTTCCTGACGAAGCATCTTCGTTGCTGTGCTTTTCTTTGTGTTTTTTTCTGACGCGCGTTGCTGACTTTGAGCGCCCTCACCGGCTTCCGTGACGAAATATCTGCGTTGCCGTGCTTTTCTTTGGGTTTTATTTCTGAGGCGCGTCCGCTTTGATCTTGAGCGGCGCGTGCTTCATGACGTATCAGTGTGACCATCTTTCGGGCACAGCGCCGCCGCCTTTTCTTGTAATGGGGCGTATAAGCGCCTTCGCCTTAGTAACACCGTGGAATGTTACCGCGTATGCATTATCTCGATCGCTATCAATCGGGCAGTTGAACCGATTATTATTATTCTGCAATCAGATACGGCCGATCAGGTAGAACGCAAAATTGTATCGTTACTGCGCTCATCTTCTTTGCTGTCTCCCAAACGGTTTGATTCTCTGCTTTCACCCTTTAATAAGACGAGCAGTGAACGTTTGAGGACAGAATACGACGAGCGCCGTTGGCGACTTGGTTTCCGCTTCGGAAATGTCAGCGCAGCCACGTCCGCCATGAGTCCACGAGTCGGGCGCATTTCACACGGGTCGTGCTCAAGCGCTCGGTGAAAGAGAGCGCAGCTCTGCCCGCAAAAAAACCCATAAGTGGCTCGTTCTTTCACCTGTGTCCGACCGCAAGGACCGCGCCGCGGCAGCCAATTCGCGACTCGAGCACGTTTGCTACCCTGAGTCCACTCTCAAAATTCGCTGGGACCCAGAGCGTCCAGCTCGAATGAAAGGCGGTCCCGCTTGGCCAGCGAGCGAGCGCAGACAGGTATAAGGCCACTAGAGATCCTCCGAGAACGTTGTACTTTTGTAGAGGTTGGGCCCGAGGCCGCGATCATAACGACAGCAGTATATATATTAAAGAAAACAAAAATGAGCCTATATTCGCAGGAAAAATATGTAAAAACAATCTGAGGTTATACGTGGCTTGCGCGTGGCGTCATCGAAATGAGAATTCGACGATGTGAAACGTACACGCAGAGCAATATGGCCGATGACGTCAGTAAAGCCGTGCACATTACCATCATGGAGTATGTGTGCGATCTGATTTAATCGTAATCGAAGTTCCTTTTTTTTGCGCAGAGGAAGCGGTTACCGTTATTTTCTTTGGACCTCTACTTGAACACAAATCGAACTTTTGCTGAATCACCCAGGCATAAAAGATAATATCAGGAATGTAGGTTAAGGCGATGCACACGTTGGCGCACTGCAGCGGTAGCTGTTCCCGAACGAAAATCTAAAACAGTGGCACCTTGCATGCACCGCGCGTTGCACAACGCCTTATTTCGATTATTTACTTGAAGTCTTTATACGGGGAAGGCAAGAACGTGCACGCGTGTACTTACCCCCAGCACTCTCATACGGTGCCCTGGGTAATTTAGCGAAATGTGTATTAACCATAAAATTAATCTGACATAGCTCTTTAACTTTTTCCTCGACGCTCTACAACAAACTCCGAAATCTACAGTTTTTACGATATGTTAGGTGCACAGGCAGCTATAGCAGGCAGCTCATAGCTGCCTGTGCACTATAGCGCAAAGCTATAGGCTAGGCAGCTATAGCTTTGAGCCTACCTACTAATCATTCCTACCAGGGGCCCTATGTTGCGCTCTTTGGACTCCCACGGCAACTATAGGGTAGAAGTGACGTCAACAACGCAGCAACGCAGATTGGATGTTGATTGGTGAGAGTCGCTGATGACAAATTTCCGCAGAAGAAAAAAAAAAGTGAGCTTTGTTTGCTTTTGCGGAAATTCGTCATCAGCGAGCTCTCGCAATCAACATCCAATCTGCATTTGCTGCGTTGTTGACGTCACTTCTCTTCTCCTAGTCGCTGTGGAGTCCAAAGCGCAACATAGGCCTCTGCTCTCGGTATCGTCAACGCGCGCTTTCGTCTTCACCTCTCCCTCAGTTTTCATCCCCATTGCACATCATCAGCGAACAAAAAAAATGGTCGTGGAATATTTGCGTGCGCCACGTCCTGTCACGCGCAGTGTGTATGAGATCTACTCCGCAAGTGCGCCGCCATCTTGAATTGACGTCACCTTCCCAGTATGGCGACGACATGTGTCTTGCTCTTGCATATGCCATCATGAGGGCATTTAGGCAGGTATCGCTAACAATGCCCAAGTCTCGTATTTGCTCTCCCCGCATTTTTACTATTTGCAGGTTGAAACGTTGGATTATTTTGTCGTTATTGTACGCAATCGCGCCTATTAGGCGGCTGGGGACGAGAGTACACAGAAA
>JAZHYW010066842.1:0-12938 GCA_037355805.1 Ixodes ricinus
CCAAAGTTGAGACGTAAAAGACACAAACACACACACATTGTCACAAACACAAACACACACAAACAAACACACACACGCACGCACACACGCACACACACATAAAGAGAAGGCCTTTCGATTTACCGATGAGAGTTTCGCCATCCCATGCGCTTCGATCCTCAGCTCCAAGAAACCCCAAATCCTGATTTGTCATAGATATATAACAACCAAAGCTGCAACTTTCCACCAGATTGTGCTTTCGACACAACCGCGCGCCAAACCAAGCACACAAAAAGTAAATATAGTAACACTAACCGTATACGCAGCCCGCCGCAACTCGGACAAGGCTCCGAGGCTTTCTTCCGTTTCCAGCTTCCCTACTGGGGCCCATTTTCGATGCCATCCTCCGCTGCCGTCACATAAAAAAAAAAGAAACAAGAAAAAAAAAGACACCTAGTTTAAAAGGTTTTAATATACAACCAGAAAGTCGAGTCAAGGAAAGGACCGTTTTCAATAGACCTCCGCCAAGACAGGAACAAATATAAACTAAATTGTCGACTGTTGTCGTATTAATAACCGCGCTTCGGTGCGAAGAACGACGCTTCACAGAGTCCGCCAGCGAACCTGGATGCCGCAAAAAAAAGAACCGACAACAGCCGCAGATGCGAGAAGTGATGGGGCGGCGGAGAGAAGGCAACAGAGGTGACTAGGAGCAGGGACAATATAGAAGCGCCTCCTCCAGTCTGGCGTCATCGAAGCAGCAGCAGCAGCAGCCGCAAGCCCGGTCACGCCACCCAGCTGTCAAGATGTGACGCCGTGCCCACACTATACCTCGCACCGGAGAGAATCGCACCGCATCGCCTTGCTTGCGGCTACCACCGTTATCATTATGTTTGTTTCGGAGAATTTTGGCTGCCACACGGTCGCCCCGCGGAGATTTTCTATATTTTTTTTTATCTTCTTTCCAATAGGACGTTTTCCGCCGGCCGAACCTCGATGGCTATATATTTCTCCGGTGCGTCGTCTTCGTCGAATATAACGGCGGCAGCAGCGGAGCGTTGTAATTCTTCTCGCTTCCCTCACAAACGCCGCGTACGTACAGACACCGCAACACGCCGAGTTCCATATATTTCGATGCGCGTCGAGGCCCGCGAGATAGCGGTTTTGGCCTTCGTGCCATAAGCGCGACAGTATAACAACAGCAGTATAGTGGGTGCGGTATATAGGAATATAGCTTGGCGCCGTGGCGAAGCTGATAGACGTCGCATCCTGCGCGGAGGAGGACAAAATTTAATCATCCGTCAAGTCGGCTTCACGACCAACTTCTCCTTCCGCATAAACACACGCACGAGGAGAGAACCCAACCGAGAAGATATATAAAAAGAAAGCGTGGAAAATAAGAGCGACTGGGAAGGGACAATTTGTTGTGAGGGGTGCGGGTGCATGCTTCACCATCAACTTCGCATTCTTTTTTTCTTCTCTCCCTAGTTCTCAAATATATGCGTAAACAGCGCCACAAAGGAAACAGATTGATTTCCTTTGCCAGGCTCCCTCCCCTTTTATAAACTTGTTTGTTGACAGCTTCTCGCTCTTCTTTCGGCGTTGTGGAGCGTGCGTGTTGGACGAGAGCCGGCTGCAGGAGGCAGCGGCGGCGGCCGGCGGTCGCAAAGGCGATCCCGGCCTGCGGTGGTGGTGCTAGACTGGCAATAACGTCATGCAGATCTGTCGTCCGCAATCGCCGCGGTTCGGCGGGTTTCCTGTGCGAGGAATATGAGTCGGGGTGGTTAGGTTGCGTTAGGGGCGCTCACAAAGCCCAGGTTTAGAGTTTACCTCTTTTTTTTTCTTTTTTTTTGGAAAAGAGAAACATCCCGCCGTTCAAATGCAATATAGACTTCCGTTCGACGATTGAAAAAAAAAAAAAAGAGTTGACGTAGAAAAAAATAATAAAAGAAGTCGTCGGCTCAACAGACGTCAACTTTTCCTCTAAAAAAAAAAAAAGAAAGACGAAAGGCTAGAACTAAAAGAAAAAGAGAAGAAAGCGAGAAAATGAAATAACTTGAAATGGCAGGTCAACAGGCCGATGGACAATTTTATACGCATTGTTTGCGCTGCTTGTGAATGGTAAATTACTTGATGTATACTAAGCGATATTTCCGGATAGAGCATTGTAAAAAAAGGGAGGAAGATGAGTGTTTTAAACGCAAAGATAAGACTTATTTGATTGTATATTGTGTCCATCACAGTGCCATACTTAACCCAGAATTATAAGGAATACAACATTGTCAATTTTTCGTATTTTAGTCATGAAAGTCAGTAGCGTACACCAAAGGTTTGCAGTCTTGCTTAATGCTCTAAATAAGCACATTCGTGTGTGCGCGTAGTCCTGTGAAGAACCTTTAGTTGTGAACAAATAAAACTGGCAATCACTTGTTCGCACTGAGTGGCTTGTTTACATAAAATAATAACCCAACAAACCATAGTAACGTGCGAACATTGCACGAATACGCCGTCGAATTTTAGAACCTAACTTCTGAAAATCTTGAGTAAGCTGATTCTTCACAAGTGTGAGTTTGCGAGTGAAGATAGAACTATAATGCATCAGCGCAAAAAAAAAAACGTAAGTAAAATGAACAGTCCAAGTGATGCCTTTAAAATTAAGAAAATATGAAGCCACGTTGAGCAAGTTTCATTCTGCGTGTTGGGTGTGACGGCCCCTTGTCCATCCCGCCCAGGTCGAACAGTCTCGGTGCGACCCCTTAGTTCGGGATGCACCTGCTCCTCCAACTTGTGTTCGGCGAACCTCTCAGCATTTTGTCCGTCGCTCTGTCGTAGGACTTGCGATTCTTTTTTCACTGCCCTTCGTCGCTCGAATTCGAGGCTATTTTTCTTCTCTGTGCTTGCAAATGTTCCGTTCCAAACGCGAGTCGGAGCACCAACTGTCTACTTAATTAGAATAAACGTTTGGGCGAGTAGGCTCACATTTTCGAATTGAAATCTGTCGCTCATTAAGATACTTGTCAGGTCTACTGCTTCGAGAGAGAGAGAGAGAGAGAAGTCTTGCATTAGGAGAAAAAACCAAAGTTGAGTTCAGCCATAGGCCGAACGGTCATCGATGGGTTGGGGAGGGGAGAGGTTATAGCTCATAGAAGCAAAAATTGTGAAAGGTATTTGTTCTCTCTATGCCCGAAGTTTATTGTTTTGGCGACATGTGGGTAAGGTCTGAACCTTAAATATTAACTTAACTGACTCAAACAATAATGAACGATAGTAACGCACCCGAGGTATAATCGCTACTGCACTACGCCAGGCAACTGTAGCGAATATATAATTAGAATTGGTAACATATTATTTAGTTAATTGAAGTGCTTAGACCCAAAGAACGATACGCATGCAGGGTTTTCCGGAGAAAACATGAGCAAGTATACTTAAACCACAATGATCTGACCCATCGTGGAAAATGTAAAAAATCTAAAGCAAACTAAATTAAAAGAATAATTAATGAAAACAACTTTTGTTGATACTATCAAGAGCGCAGAAGATGCGTGGGCCTAAGTGTACAACCACTCTTGTGTCCAGGCACAAGTGCGTCCTTTTTATGTTTTAACGGCATCAACGCTTTTGAATTTCTGGCAGCTAAATTGTCCATTTGCGGTCCTTGGGGGTATCAACTGCGAAGGCACTTTAGACAATCTAAATTTGTGTTTAGTAGAAAAAAGAAGGGGGGTCGCCCCCTTCTCCTTTCTAGATTATATAAAGTTGGGGGGGGGGGGCGAGTTACGTGATAAAAGTTGTCATAGTTTGACAGCTTTGTAGCCAGAACATCTTTTAAGGAACGTCGGCCGTTCAGGAAGTCACAAAACTAAACGGTTGTAAGATAAAAAAAATAGTCCGATTGGCACATCTAGACAAATGTTGTTGCTCGCAAAAAAAAAAAGAAGGCCTCTATTTATTTTTTTTGTGGGGGGGGGGGGAGGGGGAACTTTAAAGGCAATTGAGTCGTCTTGTACGTGAGGAGACAGGTGAATGCACATCGAGTACATCAGTGGGGCAGGTAAGATTAGACAGTAGCTGGCCAAGCATACGAACGGTCACGGAGTCTTGGGAAAATAGGAACCACGAATTTTAAGGACTTATCTGACTA
The DNA here is from genome assembly GCA_037355805.1 of Ixodes ricinus. Classification (NCBI taxonomy): domain Eukaryota; kingdom Metazoa; phylum Arthropoda; class Arachnida; order Ixodida; family Ixodidae; genus Ixodes; species Ixodes ricinus. Next base: position 4,121 of record JAZHYW010066842.1, read on the forward strand.
CATTTTTTTTTCAAAGCTCGAAAATAAAAACTTGCAAACAGCTCGCACGAAGTGCACAAGCGACCGGCCATTTGAACCAAGCAAACTGTCCCATGGGTGTCCACGACGGAATTGACCCCGAGGACAAAGACAGACAGCTCGAGGGGCCGTTGGGGGCAAGGGGGGGGGGGTCAATCTTAGTGCTGCCAGAGGCGAAAGAGAAACAACGCAGGCTCGGAAACATTAAGAAGTAGCAAAATGGAGAGGGCGGGAGGGGGGGAGGACAGAACTGGTCAGCAGCTCCCGCCAAGCGAGGCTTCCGCGATAGCCGAAGCAAATCGCTTCCGCGTCGTCCAAAAGAACACGGAGCGTCCTTCCCTCCCACGCTTGCAGGACATCAGAGATGCGCCGCGCTCGGCTCTCGGTGGGCAGCAGCAGCCCGTTGGAGAAGATGCCGGCGAGTGCGCACGGCGGCGGACACGAAAATCTCCGACAAACTGGCCCTGCGAGTTTATGCCCGCTTTAGGAAAACTCACCTTTCCTCTTCCCTTGCCTGCTGCTGCCATTGATGCCTCTTCTTCCATCCACTCTGAAGAAAAAAGCAAAGAAACACGCGGAGGTTGAGTGGGCTGCAGGATGGAAGGATCGCCTACGTATATAAAGATAACCCTGAGTAAATATCACCTCTAAAACGTAGAAAACTGCCGTGCATAAAAAGGGGAAAAAAAAGAATACAAGAGAGACACGGGGGATAAAAGATCCTGTTTCGAATGATGGGGACGAAGGTGTGGAGTTGACCGGAGTGATGATGAAATAGCGCCCTAACCGCCTCTTACGCCGACCGAGCGACCTGCAGCGATCGCTCGACCAGCTTGAGGCGTGTTTACGCTCCAACGTGGAGCGCTCGAACGCGGTGCAGACCAACGGGAGGGCATTCTGTAGGTCGCGCTGGAGTACGAGCTCCGCTAGTCAGACAAGAGAAGTTACCAACTCTGTTGTCTGCGCTTAACGTTGGCGTATAAACGAGTTTTAGTGGCGGCTTCACTGGCGGGCCTAAGGATCTAGTTTCTCAATGTCTAAAACGAAATTTGGAGAGTTCGCTTGCACATGTCTTGGCGTAGCAAATTGTCGTGTTCTGGACAAACTTTCGATCCACACACACACACACACACACACACATCCCACACATACTCAACAAAAGCAATTTTAAAACCACATGGGTTTGTCTTTATCTATTTTGACGCTACAGAGTTATTTCGATGAAGAATATACACTCCAATACAATGACTCATTTTCTCATAAAATATAATAACTTAGACTATTAAGTTATGAAATAAGTTCAGTTGACTATATTTCTGTTTCTGAATCTTTGATTGTTCATTTTCCCACTACGTTTAGCTTATATTCTAGAATGAGTAACACTAAACACAGATAAATAGTTGCCGAGCAAGTCTTAACATTTTCGTGCGTACTGATCACGTGGGCAAACTGGCGAAAGGTGCTCTAGCAGCTAGGCACAGATTTGAATAAAAATACTTTCATGGTTTTAAACATGCACCTAGAGCGCGTTTTGAGCACTTGGAAAGAATTGCCTATTTTTCACACTAATGTGAAATGCACGATAAATCAAATTTTATTAAACTATGTAGATATATATTTGGGTATGCCCATTGGCGACTTAGGGAGACAACATGAAGCCTACTGGAGACGGCCGGCGCAATGCATCAGCAAACCGATCCTTCCATGAACTTTTGAAAAAGCTAAACATCAGAAGTTTCATTCTCACGTTTTCTTCCAATGAACGCCAACATAATATGAGAAGTCTTCTTCGTGACCAACACGTTAAGCGAATAGTATTTGTGTTCCATTACTTGCGAAACCACTGCGGACAGAGAATGCGTTTCTATATCGTTCAGATAGTTAATAAAAAAATTCCGAGGAGGTTTTTACGCGCTTCCGTAGTATCAACTGACATAAATGGAGTAGTTTCAATCGCGCTGGGAGAAAGGAGCTAACATCAATCATTCCAATGTTTCCCTTCAGTAATCTGACATCGCGACGCTGTACAACGTATACGTAAATATGTACATTAGCGTCTCTTTAATCTCCGGCGATTTCTTTTAAGATGCTCATAATCTATGCGTAACGCATTTCTTTCGAGAGAAGGTCAGGTGTGTAAAAGGAGTGAAGTCGACCTGACGGCCGTAAGTTCTTCAGAGCTACCAAATGATTGCAGGTCGCAAAAAAAATAAAGAACAAAACAAAAAAGTGGCAAGAAAGCTATACAAGCAAACAGAGCAAAAACAAAACACGGAAGCAATCGCGGTAAATACTCGCTCGCAAACTCTGTTATCGCTGTTTACATCGGCACTCGCGATAACAGAAAAGATACACGAGGATGAGATAACTTTGGGCTTGACAACAGCGGCGGCGCGCGTGGGACTGTTTGCTAAAGGTTCTTGAGTCATAAAGCGTAAGATTCCCAAACGGGTCAAATAACTTCATTCCACAATATATTTTTTTAGTTCCTTGCAGAATTGTGTTATACACCAACTCATGTTTACAAACAAACAGGAGCGCCCCTAGCGGACGCCACCGGCGCCGCGCATGCGCGGTGGACGGTGGGCAAGAAGCCCGCCGTCGCCCATAAACAAACCATTGAATTTCGTTGTTGTCGGCGTCGGTGGGAGTCCCCGTGCTCTTTTTCGCGTTGGAATTGTTGATTTTACGTCCTCCTAACAATGTCTGACTACTTGAGCGGCTTCAGCAAAATTAACGGGGCAAAACTTTGCGTGAATAATGTGACGTGCGGCGATTAATTTCACGTGGACGCCGCAGAATGGGCGCTAAGGCCTGACTCCAACGATGAGATTCTACTCGCTATTTTCAGTCGCGACGTCGCTCTGGCTGCAAAAGTGTGGACCGTAGCTGAGATGGTGGACGTCGATACTGAAAACCGCAAGTAGAATCGGGCATTACAAGTCGGTGATGGCACTGATAAGAATGACCAACATATCCTTGTATCTATTGTTTACACTAGCCTACTTACCCTAACCAACCTTCAAAAGTGTTTTGAGGCCTGCACTTAGTTCTTATCGCAATTACCGGGTCAACGTTTGGTTTACGGGCCGCTGTCGTTTGAACGAGCTGACGACAAAAAGCAGACAAGTTTGAAAGAGCAGACGACAGTTCGAACGCATCCGCAATGGAGTGCGGGCAAGAAGCACCGCGTCCCGCGTCAACAAACCATTGGAATGTCACGTTGTCGGTGTCTGTGTGAGTCTGCATACTCTTTTTCGCGTTGGAATTGTCGATTCTACGTCCTCATAGCAATGTCTTACCACTTTAATCGCTTGAGCGAAATTACCAAGGCTCGTTACGCTGCTAAACTTTGCGTAAATAATTTGACGTGCGGCGATTCATTCGCATGAACGCCGCAGAATGGATGCCAAAACCATCATGAGATTCTTCTAGCTATTTTCGGTCGCGACGTCGCTCGTGCTGCAAAAGTGTAGAAGGTAGCGGCGATGATCGACGTCGATACTGAAAATCGGAAGCGGGAACAGACCAAGCGTAACAAGTCGGTGATGGCCACTGGTACCAATGATCAACATCTTGTATCTACTGTTTCCACCGAGCCTACTTAAGTCTTTTGAGGCCTGCAATTACTTCTTATTGCAATCACCGGGTCAAAGTTTGGTCTATGGGCCGCTTCTGTTTGAACGAGCAGACGACAAAAAGCAGACAAGTTTGAAAGAGCAGACGAAAGTTCGAACGATCAGGCGGCCGTGTGAATTTGAAGACGCACTGAACCCGTGGGTGGTCCGGACAACTTGGCGGTTTTCTCTCGTTCATGTTGGAACAAAACAAATACATCTGGCGACCACAAATTGTTGCCCGCACAAGCAATCGTAGTTCGACAGCGTCTGGTTTGCCCTTTTCACGGCTACTATCCACGTTCTCGGACGAACGGAGGGGCAGAAACACATGAAAACTGATCTTCAAACCTTTCCAGACTCTCTTGGTACAGCCCCCGTCGCAGCATTTTGACGAGAAGGCAGGTTTTTTGTCTGATTTCTTCTAAAAGGACACAGGAATGCATGTCTCGCACGGCGACTTCTGCCCACCGCCCCAGACCGGAAGTGCGCCCGACGCGCCACCACCGCGGCGTGACGTAGGAGAGTTGAGTATCGTGTATAAGAGCTATTCTTTCGTTGACGCCCATAGCCTGAACATGTGACCGCCACATTGTGGTCGGTGGTCGTGTAGCTATGTTTCGTCGTGTAGAGTCAACAGCCCTTGCGCGTGAGGGAACAATCCATTCATTCGGTACTTCATCATACCGGGGAATTTGCGGAATAGCGGGTAACGCAAAAAATTATTAAACCCAGCTTGTTTATCGGCAAGTCTCTATAGTCAGCTTGTCAGTTCATCTGCTGTTTCCACCAGATGCACACGGTGATTACAAAACAATAGGGAATATTTTCGCTTTGATGTGCGTGCTTGCCTGCGTGCGTGCGTGCGTGCGTGTGCACGTTGGTGCCTAATATATGATGTCGTTGTTTAAAATATAAAGAGCTTCGGAAATTAAGTGCCGACATTGTTCACGTCGCCACTGATATCTTGTCACTCATATCTCCAAATGCAGCAATGTTTAACGTAGCCAAGTGAATGGAGCAGGTAAGAAGCGCATAAAGTGGTAATTTATTATATTCAAAGAAGGTTCGTACACTGATTACGTCTCACACGGGGGATATTTTAGAGTCATTGTTTACATTGTGTTGCTGAAAAATATAGTGCTGCATTGCAAAATTGTCTTGCTTTCACTTAGACACCAGTTAGCCTTCTTCCCCTATTTTTGTTTTATTTTAATGCTAAGCTATATCATATTTAAATTTTCTACCGGGTAGAAAATTCATGTAACTAAGGGCCCGTTTACAAGCTGATAACCTAGTAGGACCGACTGAGACGGGACCGGTTTTTAAGCCTCTTGCGACGCTTACGAGTGGATGCGCTACTGCTGAGCCTGGTCGCAAGTCGTTACAAGAGGCTTAAAACCTATCTCGTTTCAGTCCGTTGCAGTCACACGCAGCTGTGTGGAACGGTCCTTAGTGCACTCTAAAGACCTCAGGTTAGCTCTGGTGCTGAAGCGGCAAAATTGCCGTTTTGCATGGGAGAGTAATCGCCCCATTTCAGGGGAAGGCTAATTCTATCCGTAAAGGCATCCGTACGCCAAACTAGACTCCCAGTGCATCCAAAGACGCAAATCATTTCCTGCAAACGCTACGGACAACCCAAACGCCGGACAAAAACGACGTCAGGTCATCCTGCGGAGCAAAATGCCAGTCGGCTCCGTTCCCCGTGGAATAAAGAGGCATCCCTCTACCCCGCCAGCGCACCGAGTCAGCTCGCGCACATTGTTCTAAGCCAAGACAGACGAACAGACCGGCACGACAAACCGGGAAGCCGTTCTTCCGTCGCCGACAATCGAACAACAGCCCGCGTGAAGCGAGCGATGCATCAAACAAGGAAGTGTTTGCCAGCAACGTTCCCCGCTCGCCGCACCGCACTGACTGAATAGACGAGGGGGAGCGAGGGGTCGCCTCCGCCGCCGAAAAAACGACGGAATAGGCGAACCGCAAGCGAAGGAGAGACGGGAGGGACGACTCGAAGCGTCAACAACGCACAAAAGGAACAAAAAATATTAAAGCAAAGCGAGGCGCAAAAAAGAAATGGTATGCAGGGCTCCCCTACCGCCCGCGGCGCTCCACATGTGGTATATACAAGGCGCAAGCGGGTGAATGACCGTGAGTAGCCGTGAACTTGACGGAAGGAGGAAGCACCGGCAGCAGCAGCCTGGCTCTTCCGGGGAGAGGGCAAACGCAAACAGCACACACGAACGCAACGCCGCTCTTCGCACTGGGTCAGGAGCGATCACGCCGTGCGGGGAAGCCCGACCCGAAGCGCTCGCTTTGGCTGGGGCAGGCAGGTCTGCGTCTTCGCTCGCTTGCGGGTAGAGCGACAGGCTCGCTTTGGTATTCAAAGTTTTCGGGTGGCGGCTTTTTTCTTTCTTTCTGCTTTATTGGCGTGGAACAAGTTGCTACCGGTGTTGCGCTCCTCGTGCACACTTGGCGGCGTTTGTTTTTAGTGAATTCGCGGGGCGAACAATAATGTTAATTCCGCTTGTTGGCAAGGCGCGTTTGTTTGGTGGTGCAGCTTCTTCTACGCTTGAATGCGTGCGTGTGATAGATTAGCTAGCATTGACTGAGAGGCGATAATAAGATGCTCGAGAACCACCACGACTGCGTTTCTGAAGCTGCTACTGGCCTTATCGAAATCGAAACATTTATGAGAGATAAGTAACTGCGACGCCAAGCCGATATGAGGAATGAGTCTACAAGCGCAAGAGTCAGGAACGTCCATCTTAAACCGGGGTCACATTGCTTATGCATCATACAAAATACAACCTGCATACCGATTGGAGCGCGAGAAGAAGACTTGGCACGCGGCATTCGAGACCACGGACATTGCGGTGGCATCGTGCTTGCAGTGTTTTTCTTTTATGACGTATGAGCAGTGTGATTCCGCCTTAACGTTTTTACGCGAACTTTGATGAGACGAAGCACCTTCAAACATATATTTCATTCACTCCACACGCAGGAATATCTTTATTTTTTATGTTTCTTTTCTTAATATGGAAAAAAAAAACACTCAGAAGGCATGCTTTCGCATTTCTACACATAACACATTCCCACAAGCAGCGCACCACGTCTTCCTTTTGCACACGGCGCTCCGGCGGTGACATTACGCTCCCCCACTGCGCAGGCGCGGCGCACCCGCCAGCTCCACGGCTTCCCGTGACGAAGCATCTGCGTTGCTGGGCTTTTCTTTGCGTTTTATTTCTGAGGCTCGTCGCTTTGACCTCGAGCGCCTCGCCGGCTTCACGGCTTTCCTGACGAAGCATCTTCGTTGTTGTGCTTTTCTTTGTGGTTTTTTTCTGATGTGCGTCCGCTTTGACCTCGAGCGCACCCGCCGGCTCCACGGCTTCCGTGACGAATATCTGCGTTGCCGTGCTTTTCTTTGCGCTTTGATTTCTGAGGCGCGTCCGCTTTGACCCTTGAGCGGCGCGTGCTTCCATGACGTATCGGTGTGACCATCTTTCGGGCACAGCGTCGCCGCCTTTTCTTGTAATGGGACGTATAAGGCTTTCGCCTTAGTAACACCGTGGAAGGTTACCGCGTATGCATTATCTCGATCGCTATCAATCGGGCAGTTGAACCGATTAATATTATTCTGCAATCAGGTACGGCCAATCAGGTAGAGACAAAATTGCATCGTAACTGCGCTAATCTTCTTTGCTGTCGCCAAACGTAAAATCTCTACTTTCACCCTTTGATAAGACGAGCAGCGAATGTTTGAGGACAGATACGGCGGGCCACTTGGCCGACTTGGTTTCCGCTTCGAAAATGTCAGCGCAGCCCCGTCCCATGAGTCCAAGAAGTCGGGCGCATTTCATCGCGGGTCGTGCTCAAGCGCTCGGTGAAGAGAGCGCATCTCTGCCCGCAAAAAAACCCATAAGTGGCTCGTTCTTTCACTTGTGGCCGACCGCAAGGACCGCGCCGCGGCAGCCAATTCGTGACTCGAGCACGTTCGCTACCCGCTTAGGTCCACTCTCAAAATTCGCTGGGACCCAGAGCGCTCCAGCTCGATTGAAAGGGCGGTCCCACCTGAGCCAGCGAGCGAGCGCGAACAAGGTATAAGGCCACTAGAAATCCTCCGAGAACGTTGTACTTTTGTAGAGGTTTGGCCTGAGGCCGCGATCTCATAACGACAGCAGTATATATATTAAAAAAAAAAAAAGTGATCATATATTCGCAGAAAAAATAAGTGGAAACAATCTGAGGTTACACGTGGCTTGCGCGTGGCGTCATCGAAATGAGAATTCGACGATGTGAAACGTACACGACGCAAAACGGCCGCGAATGTGACGTCAGTAGAAGCCGTGCACATAACCATCATGGAGTATGTGTGCGATCGATTTAATCGGAATCGGAGTTCTTTCTTTTTGCGCAGAGGAAGCGGCCACCGTTATTTTTCTTTAGAGCTTCTACTTGAACACAAATAGAACTTTTGCTGAATCACCCAGGCATAAAAGAGAATATCAGGAATGTAGGTTAAGGCGAAGCACGCGTTGGCGTCTGCGGCGGTAGCTGTTCCCGAACAAAATATCTAAAACAAGGCACCTTGCATGCACACGCGTTGCACAACGCCTTATCTCGATTATTTACTTGGAATCTATTATGCGCGGAATCTCTACGGTGCTTGGGTAATTTAGCTGAAATGTGTATTAACCATCAAATTAATCTGACATAGTTCTTTAACTTTTTCCTCGACGCTCACAACAAACTCCGAAATCTACAGTTTTACGAATGTTCGGTACACCATGCAGCTATAGCTGCCTGTGTACCTAGGCGCAAAGCTATGGTCTAGGCAGCTATAGCTTTGAGCCTACCTACTAATCATTCCAACCAGGGGCCCTATGTTGCGCTCTTTGGACTCCCACGGCGACTAGGGAGAGGAAGTGACGTCATCAGTGACTCTCGCCAATCAACATCCAATCTGCGTTTGCTGCGTTGTTGACGTCACTTCCTACTCCTGAGTCGCCGTGGGAGTCCAGCGCTAACACAGGGCCCGTAACCGCGCGCTTTCGTCTTTTCCTCTCCCTCAGGATTTTCGCCCGCATTAGCAATCGAAAGCGGCGAAAAAAACAAAAAAAATGGTCGGTGGAATATTTGCGGTTTAAAGTTCCAATGCGCAGGTGCGCCGGTCGTTGTCGCGC
>JAZHYW010066843.1:0-10282 GCA_037355805.1 Ixodes ricinus
GTATACACCTTTGCAAGTGGGATCCCGTCTTAACCTCGAACCGCGCACCGCGGTCAGGCGGGCCTACTCTCCAGCCAGGACGTTCGCTGCTTATCGAACAATGTTGCCAAGCGTCTCTTGCCGAAGCATACACAACTGAGCGCAAGAATAAATTAAAAATATATATATTTATAAAACATGCAGGTGTTCTCTTCGACTGCAAAAAAGCACAAACAGTTAAATAAAATACGTAAACCAGCAACAAATCGAAAAATTAGAAAAATATCTATACTTCGTTTCACTTTATCTGCGAGCGAAGCCAAAGCTATAAGCGCGAGACCAGCACTTTTTGCGTTTCTCCCCAGCTCGCGCGCTCGAGCGAAGCCGGAACGTACGGAGCTTTCGTGCTCGCGCTTCCAGCTTTGCCTTCGCTCGCACATAAGGTGAAACGAAGCATAGAGTCTCAAAGCTTTCATCAGAAAGCGCCAGAAGCCGCATGGCCATTGCATCAACGATGGCTGCGCTCGCGGCAGCTCTTGCTTCCACGACGTGCTGGAACAGAGGCTGCGATCGTTAAAAAGTCAGAGCTCTGCAACCCTTAAACATGACCCGTCCTACAATATTTGATGCTACGAATCTGAGTGGATACCTCCCCTGCGTTCCGAAACAGTAAGTGTGTCGCTAATCCAGGCCGTCGGCGACACAGCAGACGCCGCCATCTTGTCATTGCGCACCCCAGTGACGTGCCCCTGGCGCACCCCAGCATGGCGGAAACGTTAGGCGGCGCCAGCATCGCCCAAAATGGCGGCGCACGGGAGCCCTTCTTGCAAACGTGTATACTCTGTTTCATCTTATAATGTACCGTAGGAAAGGCTACCAGCGCGAGCTCCTTGCTCTATACTCTGTTTCATACTTAGCTGCGACGCTGTCAAAGCTACTGGCGCGAGCGCGTGTCTTCATTTATGGTTTTGTTTGCGCGAGAACGCGTGCAAATTATCAACGAGATCAAGCCCCACGCTCGCGCCAGTAGCTTTGACAGCGTTGCACGCTAAGTATGAAACAGAGTATAGGGCACATCTCGGCGGCACAAGCTCTCGCGCGTCAAGAGCAGCTCCCAACGCTCTAGCCTTCGCTGCGGTACAACATCAGGTGAAACGCAGTGTAGCTTCGAGCATCTCCTCGTATCACAAGCGTCAGTGTCCGAGCACAAGGTCACGTTCTAATCTGCGCGTGCATGCGTGCACGTCACCTCCGGATCGGGGCCTGAAGTCCCAGATATCTGAAGCGCATTACCGCCAACTATCACGAAGCAATGAACAAGAAAACCAGAGGCGCATACGCGACGGTACTGAAAGCAAAGCCCCGAAATCATTAAACAAAGCATACGCAACTCACTTTTATCAATCTTTTGGGAGGCTTTCAACACGAGAGTGTAAACTAAACATCAAGGTTATTTAAATCGCAATTGAAAAAGGTGATTTATGTAAGACGAGCTTTACTATGATGATTAAAACATTTCCGTTAAAGGGATATCTCTAATATGTAAATGCATTTTTTCTATATCATTTTTTTATATTATAATTCGATACATTCTATTTGCATTTGTTTTGTATGTAAATCAAACATTCGTCGAGCAAGCAAGATTTATGTCACGGTGAACGCGAGCGAAACGCAATGCTGTTCAGAGCAAATCGGATCATTGAGCTTTCCTTCCAACTTCGTCAGTTTTGTAACGTCCTATTGCGAGCAAAGTAGAACGCAAAATAAAAAGCAAATAAAGCTTTATAACTACCTAGAAACAAGCTGTTTTTATCTTAGTATACCTTAGTTTATATAAATAAAACGCTAATTAAACTGTTCTTTAGGTGACACAGGAACTCTTTGTTCCACATTTTTTCCCAGTGATCGGGCTGATTGATCAACCAACCTACCATGTTGAAAAATACGTCTAGTGAGAATCACTATACTTTAGCTGCAGTGATTTAAAACAAACACATTTTATTCATTTAAAGTTTCATTTTAAATAAGTATTTCTTTTTGTTTTTGCTTTGTTTAGTACGCGTGTCAGACGCTCGAGTATTCCTCATGGAGCAGCTTCGTCATTCCACTCGGTCAAAAAAACCAAAAATCTCTGCTATTCTTGTTTGTACCAAGTAAATTTTCAACTTTTACCCATGTATGATCCGAAACTAGGGTATAAAAAAAAAAGAAAAATACGCCGGATCATGTGTCAGCAAACTTTATTACCAGAAACTCCATCAAAGGTTTGCTGGCGAGCAGAAAACGAAAGGGAAGGCGGGATATATGACCCCCAGTAGAAGAGTTTACCAATAGAAGGCCCTTTCATGTCAGCGTCCTCCGATAAACGCACGATGCATCCGAAATTCTTCTCTCGACCCTCAGGTTGGGTTTCCCAACAAGGCCAGACTCCCCGACTCGCTGGCACGAACGCCTACACCCGGCTTTCTAGTGACGACGAGTGTGACATTTGTATACACCGCATACTACTCACCCTTTTTTTTTATCCGAGCGAGCGATAAGCGACCTCTAAAACAACCGACCACGTATATACGACCCTGAACCCCTCCAACGCCCTCTCGTTCCCGATTACGTCAAGTTCACGCGACGGGGCAGGTCAGTGGCTGCGTCAACTGTGCATTCGATTACGCTATCTGAAAGCTTGCAACGGCTCAACTCTCTTTCTCTTTCTCAAAGGCAGGGCACATCGCCCGTATCAGGGACTGCTCCGCGGGTCCGTCGACTTTCTCCCAAGCGGAACGCATGCGCGACGTCACCAAAAGCGCTCACGTGCCGCATCGCACTCTCTGCTAACGGCGCTCGAATTCCGTCGGCGGCTTTTGGAGTGTTCTCACCTAGAGACCTATAGAACGTTGCGACGTGCCTAACGCAGCCCAGCCGGGGTTCCGTGACCGATATGGACGTCGTGCGTCCGCGCTTCTCTCTCTCGATGTCAGACGCCCTGCGGCGCGCCATCAGCTGATGCAAGCGGGCGTCTTTGAATGTGGAAAAATACGTTTGCTGCAGACTGTCACAATAAGAGTGAGTTTTAGCATTACGTATACGAGTGAACGCAAGCACTGGGCTTTAGCGTTGCGTGTTCCACACCGCGTGCGCGGAGCCCAAACTGCGGTCTTGGATTGGCTCAAGGCGACCTCGCGCATGCGCGACGTGGAGAACCCAACGCAGAGCTCTTGCGCCTGTTCCAATACTCACTACCAACACTCTCTGTTACCATGTTTCGTGCATTAGATGACAACGGAGTTGTGCTACGAATACCTTATCGTCACTATAGTCGGTGACAGGTTAAAAATGCAGCAGGCGCTACCCTTCAAGCGCGCGCTTTCTGCCTTTGACAACACTTCGCGGTGTCTCGTTAGCGCGCGCAGTCAGACCACGGCGGTAGGGAACTAGCAAGTGGTGGAGGTGGATCTTCTGCTAAATTCTTAACCTGTCAACTGGACTACAGGTGCGCCCCCCCCTTTTTCGGTACATTCTTTGCAGTTTCTGGTGCGATGGCATGGGATCGCAGTAAAAGATGAAGGGAAATTGCATGATCCGCAATGAGAACAGAAAGATGCAGTGGCGTCACAAGGGGGGGGGGCGGACCCGCCCCGGGGTGCAGCGCTCAGGGGGGTGTCGCGGCGGGCCACGAGAGCGGGGGGGGGGGAGTCGCAGCAGGCCACGCGAGAGCGGAAGTCGCAGCAGGCCACGCGAGGAGCAGGGGGGGGGGGAGTCGCGGCGGGCCACGCGTGAGCGGGGGGGGGGGGGTGTCGCGGCGGGCTGCCGCCCCGGGTGCCGCTGACCCTCGTGACGCCACTGGAAAGATGTATGAGTAGCGTCTACACCCAGTAATATTGGCGACTCCAACGAAATCGACGCCGCGTAGCGGCAACGTAGAGAAGCTCAAGAGAGGAGGTCATTTCGACTCTGTCGTCTGCTATCGCTGCTTGGTTCTCGTAGGCAGCATAGAAACAGGCATCGTTTCCCGTGATTATTTTTATGCTTCCGCCGTGTCATTACTACGCACTGACTAGAAGAAGGTTTCTACCGTCGAAAAATCGCTTTGTTTTTTATATGTAACACCGATTTTACGCTGCAGTGGTGGTCCGCGTGCTGAACGAAAACGACCTCCTTTCGTCCGCCTTTTGCCTGACCAGCGCGCTCCCTATAGTTCGCTGGAGTCGCGAACCGATGAAAACAAATATTTAGAAGACACGGCCTGCTAGTTTATAGAGTTATTGAGTGAAAGACCAGCTCTTACATCAATTCCCAAAATAGGCTATATATATATATATATATATATATATATATATATATATATATATATATATATATATGTTTTTTTAATCGCAACAGATTGACGCGGGCCGTTATGTTTTGTTGTTGCCCAACTAACATGTCGAAGCCGTCTCTTCTTGACTGATATAAATTTCGCTTTGCTCCCGTCTTGTACACATTAATACAGATAGGTAATTGATTACAATTACTATTACTCTTTGGTTAAAAAGTATTCAATAAGATTACTTGAGAGAGACAGTAATTGACCGTTATTGAAAAAAGAAAGGGTTATTTTTCCGATTCAATTTTTATGTCGGCATAAAAGCGTACCTCTTTAAAAACATGCCTCTTTGTACTGTTTAATATTATATTAGAAGCACCAGATTACACTCTGCTAATTTTCTAAATCTACCACTCTTGGTAGACCGCCCTCCCTGGTGGACACTTGGTTCGGGAATTTTTGGGTTGAAAAGTTGTGAAACAAATGGCGCCATTAAGAGGGGGTGGGGGGGGGGGGTACTGATAATATCGGTTGCAAGTAATTTACAAATGTGAAAACTAATCGGATTACTCTTCTGATACTAGCTAATAAAGTTACTCACCTAATTACAAAATCACTTTAAAAAGTAATTGATGACAAGTAATTTTATTACTTTTAATGAGAACCGTGAAAGTCTGCTTTGGTGTCGCGAATATTTTTTGGCACGTCAGAAAAGCTTCTTCTATAAGCGTGCCGCATTTTTATTTTATCGGTTAACTAGATGCGGGCAATATGCTTTTGAACATTTCTTTAGAAGGTGAACTGGTTTCCCGTAGAGTTCTATACTTCGTTTCAGCTTGGGTCCAGACGCAGGCGATGCTACAAGCGCGAGCTCCGGGCTTTCAGCGTCCCTGCCAAGCACGCGCGCTCGTGCAATGCAAGCAGTGTTCAGGGCCACACGCTCGCGCTCGTAGCATCGGCTGCGTCTGGACCCAAGCTGAAACGAAGTATAGAAGTGTCACATGTAGACCACCACAGCCCACGTGTGATGGCATTATTTTAGTTTTAAGCATAATTTTAATTGCGAGCCTTACAGAACATTACAGGAAGAAGACTACGCCCGACAGCGAGACAGAACATTTTTGGTATTCTGCAAATATATGTAATTTCTTCTTCAGCAACGGCTTGGGTTGAGCAACTGCCGACAGTTGGTGGCGTGTTCCACGCGAAGCACACTCTGCAACTGGAATCAGCTCCCGGTTTCATTGCGTGCACATGAATGATGTGTAATCTCTCGCGAAATCGCTTTATTAATAGTTGAACGAGTTCAGTGAATTGCTTAGCCAGCGTGTGCAGCACCCTGGCCTGGTATCACGAGGGCTCTATCTTCTGTCCTTACAATCTTGAACGGCTCATTGCTCCTTCGGTGCGATAACCCCCGGGGGAGAGAGAAAAAGCTATTGTAGCAAAAGAAGAAAACGATGTTGTGCTAGAGTAGGTCAAGCACTGTATACCTTATCTGCTTAGAAGCTGTAAATTCCAGATGTTTTGGGTAAGGGGATCGGCACAACGGTAGACATATATCGGGTCTTCGGCTAAAGCTGTGATTTCACTAGCAATAGAAAGCTTTAGGGAACCGTTTTCGCACGTGTGATACGATACGATGGATCCTCCTGTGCGATCCGGGCATATGCGAGCCTTCTGCGGTATAACACATGCGCAGTTCGTACCGGAGGGTCTATCGCACCGTATCTGTGGCGCAAAAACGGTTCTCTAAAACTCTCTAAGGTTCAGGACAGTACGGTACTGGCATTAATTAGGTGCACCCATGAAACCTTTCATGACTTAAATGTGTTTTTGTTTTAAAGCATTGACCGCTATTTGAAGCTGGGGGTAACTCATACAAAAGACAGTCTGCATACAGATTCGAACGCGAGTCACCGCGTGATCCGTGCTTCGAATGCCGCATGGCAAAGAGTTCGAGGAGGAAACTTGGCAGGCGGCATTCGAACCACGGATATTGCGGTGGTGACTATAGTGTTTGGAGACTGTCTTTTGTATGACGTATGAGCAGTGTGACCCCGGCTTAAGGGGACCTCCTAAGACATAAAATGTGTTCGTCCGTTAGTCCGCCCGTCCGTACATGCATTTCTCCGACGTCACGTGGGTTGGGACCTGTACACCGATAGACCCTTCCCGTAATTCAGTTATGGTCACTTTGATTACTATTGCCATCGAAGTGTATGGCATCTATATTGTAGTAATGGCGGTCCTCTACGAAGTCGGTCTTCTTTCATGACGTAGTATTGGGGGTATTTTATGAGGAATAAAGACGTTTGAGTTGCTCTGAAGTGGAGGATACGAAGCTTGCATACATTCGAGGTGCTAGCACAACCCGACGCACGAATTCGATACAAGTGCGGAGTCATTGCTTATTTTGTACTCATGTCTAATAGATCTTTCTGCGCAAAGTGTAATGACAAGAAACGATATGAGTGCCCCGAAAGAAACACTTTCGGCACTCCTATCACTCACTCGCGAAGTCCGAACGACTCTTTCGGGAAACTTTTCAAAACGAACGTCCAGAAAAAAGAAAAAAAAACACAAACGAAAAATGCGGGTAGATAAGAACGCAATGCACTTTTCACCTCTCTCTCTCTTTCTCTCTCGATAGCGCCAGAGACTTAGAGCTGATAAGAAAAAAGTGCATGGCGCTTGCGCAACAAAGCGCCGGGTCTTGACCAGGAGACCGAAAGTCCGTGTCATGAACCCTCGCTCGGATAACCAGCCTTGAACCGCGAGAGCCTCGCATGTGGTGAGATCGCCGATAAGGGCAGCATCGAGCTCGGACAAGTCCAGACGCAAAACGGGGCCCACCGCTTGATGTAGGGGCTTGCCCTCCTATCTCTCACGCTCCCAAGCAAGCGTCGCACGGCAATTCCCCAACACGAGGCGATCAGTGTCACTACACGATAGCGGCGCTGCAATGCCAGTGCTTACTACGTACAGACCCTTCCAATAATCATCTTTTGCGCGGCGCCACCTCTGTCTATGCTGGGCCGTTGAACGAGTTCTAAGCGTGGGAGGATCTCTTCTGCGGAGTATAACAGGTGCCACGCGGTTAACAGCCCAGTGACTCGACACTTTTCGTGTGGATGATCCTGTGGTGCGGGCTGGACCATGCTATTCTTCACTTGCGAGGAATCACAATGGGTCCGGAAATAAATCTTAACGAATGGCTCGAAGTTGCGTCATGCGATGCTGGCGCGTTAGTTGGTATATTATCCCAACGACTACTTCTTTCGTTTTTGCTCATTTACTTCCCATGTACCATCACTCACCATGAGTGCATCTTCGACGGATGTCATCCAGACATATTAAGCAAAAAATCAAATTATACACTTTTTTTTTCTTTCTAGTTACGTGGATTTTGTATCTGGTATGCGGGACGAAAAATAATAAAACATTTCAACCTGGAATATGCGAGAAAATATAGGTGAGGCAAAGCAAGGATGTGTGACAATTACGCATTTGTCGTAAACACCTATCCAGCGGCGTGGAGAGATCAAAACGATGTTTTACCGTATACCCGATGTGACGACATTCAAGATGAATGCGCCCTTGTCGAAAATGTGTTTAGGGAGTATTCACCGGCGGCCATAGCGGTGTGTGCGGCTGCTGAGCACGTGCTGATGGTGAGCTTCCACAGTTCGTTTGCCACGTGCACTCCGCACCATCAAGATTACCGGGCTTAGCAGCCTAGTGATGTGAGCTCGTTCTGAACATGCGCTCTAAACAACGCCCTCAAATATGGCGTCCAGTGAATATTCAATACTTTATTGAGGACGTTCTCTCCACACCCCGGTGTTTACTAACACAGCATAACAAAGGAATAGATCAGGCTGACCCGGCCTAAGAGCCGCAAATAAAACCACGAAACTTCAGAGCCGAGGGGGGGGGGGTAAACATTTGTCTGTGAGCAATAAGCGAAACTCAAACTACTTCGTTATATCCCAGTCCAAAAGGAGTCCAACTGTACATAGGCAGTAGTGGCACAAGACTACCAAACCGCAACCTGTCTTTCGGTTTAAAATGCGTTCCATTTCTTTTTTTGGGAAGTGTCAAGTGACCGGGAGTGAGGCGGGGGAGGGAGAGGGGGGTTGCGAGAGCGCGAGCGATTAACACGCGAAGAGCGCATGCGCCTGCGAGCCGCAGCATGCCACACTGGTTAGCAGCATGCTTGCACTCCTATGTTCCCTTGTGACGTCATTACCGCAAACAACAATTCGATGATGTTGTAAATAGCATGGTGGAAGCGAAATCATTGCGCTCTCAAAGAAACACTGCCAACACCGTCAAAATAAAATTATTCTATTCCTCGTAGTCCGTCGATGATAAATCGCCTTCCGGACGTCATAGTCAGCGTTCGGCCAATCGTGGAAGGCTGACCACAGCGACGCTTTGCGGTCGCGCACGGGGCTACTAGTCTCGCCTTTAGATCGATTACAAGCTGGGTGACTGACCGCCGCCATGTCTCTACTCGTGCGGGCACGCCTGTGCGAATGCAAGCTTTTCAAAGTTACGCCCACACGCACGTTGCACGTACTTGCGCGCATGGGGCACCAATCGAGGCACCATGCTTGCAATTGTCTATACTTCATGTCACCTCAACATGGACTAACTGCAAAGGCTGCGCGCAAGCGCGAGCGCCTACCCTAGACTGCTTTGACTGGAGCACTCGCTGCGCGAGCGCCTCGTGCAGCCGCCGATGCTTCACGCAAAGCAACTAGCTCGCGCTTTCGCATGCGCGGCTAACAATGGTCCATGCTAAGGTGAGATTAAATATAGCATGGTCAGGGCACGAGCGCTTTGTTCTGACCAGTTGTTTAGTCTCAATCGTCATCATCAACTTTTCTGATCAAAAGCAAACAAGAAAATTCGGTTTGTTGACCCCACAGCTCAACCGTACCGCTACAGACCCCTTTCATGACAAACGCCACCAGTTCGAACTTCCGGTTCATTAAAAGAATGAACAAAGCCCACCTTAACACGGCTGCTTGAAATGTCGATGAAACGTTTAACCACCCATTCTCCACGTGAACGCCAGAAAAACAAGGAAGAGCAAGATCTGTCCAAATTTTTCGAGTATTTTTTGTAAACCAACCGTTAAATTGTAGAACCGAGGGCCCTCTTAAATCTAGAACGTCGTTGTTCGTGTAGCATTCATTCTTTCTAGCAGCGGTGGTGACATAAGCAAGATCGACAGGCTTGCAAATACGGAGCGACCGGAAGTCGCTTAAAATGCAAGCGGCAGTTCATGTTTAAAAAATTGTCTTGCTTTGTATGTTTATACAGCCTTGATGTTGGTATGCCTCAACGGGTGACCGGTCGCTTAGCTGTAGATGAGAAATTTAGCCAGTGCAGTACAACCGCTAACCTGGCCTTTTTAACGTGGATCACGTAGTAGTGATTACACGAACGCGTGCCGGTACGAACCTCATTCAGATCGAAACGGGCGGGGGCGTTGGGGATCGAACAGTTCATGTTTGTAAATAGTAAGAGGGTCTCCTTGAACCTTCAAACTGAGACTGCAGCAGAAGCTACAAGCGAGAGCGAGCCCGTGCTCCTGGTTTTGAGACATGCATTTCTAGCGCGAGTGCTCGTTCTGCGGAAGAATGCTTCAAAGCAGAGACCTTCAGCTCTCGTTCCTGTGGAATTGGCTGCAGTCTCAACTCAAGAGTGAGCGGAGTTTTTTTATTTATAGACGCATTTTGAGCAAGGTTCACACGGTGCGATTTCGCTCGCGGATTTGCAGCTGCGACGTGGGGCACCGCAACTTTCCCCAGGACTTTTTTTTTCTTTGCCGCACGAGCGACGTTGCATTTGTGAAATCCCAAATAAAATCGCTCAGTGTGAACCGGGTTTGAATCGAGATAAACCAGTTCGGCTTTAGGTACTTGCCGCTAAGAGCTCCGAAGAACCAACTACGCGAGAAGCGTGAACCTGCGTCACAGCCTTCGACAT
>JAZHYW010066844.1:0-10629 GCA_037355805.1 Ixodes ricinus
AGTGTATACTCTGTTTCATCTTATAATGTACCGTAGGAAAGGCTACCAGCGCGAGCTCCTTGCTCTATACTCTGTTTCATACTTAGCGCGACGCTGTCAAAGCTACTGGCGCGAGCGCGTGTCTTCATTTATGGTTTTGTTTGCGCGAGAACGCGTGCAAATTATCAACGAGATCAAGCCCCACGCTCGCGCCAGTAGCTTTGACAGCGTTGCACGCTAAGTATGAAACAGAGTATAGGGCACATCTCGGCGGCACAAGCTCTCGCGCGTCAAGAGCAGCTCCCAACGCTCTAGCCTTCGCTGCGGTACAACATCAGGTGAAACGCAGTGTAGCTTCGAGCATCTCCTCGTATCACAAGCGTCAGTGTCCGAGCACAAGGTCACGTTCTAATCTGCGCGTGCATGCGTGCACGTCACCTCCGGATCGGGGCCTGAAGTCCCAGATATCTGAAGCGCATTACCGCCAACTATCACGAAGCAATGAACAAGAAAACCAGAGGCGCATACGCGACGGTACTGAAAGCAAAGCCCCGAAATCATTAAACAAAGCATACGCAACTCACTTTTATCAATCTTTTGGGAGGCTTTCAACACGAGAGTGTAAACTAAACATCAAGGTTATTTAAATCGCAATTGAAAAAGGTGATTTATGTAAGACGAGCTTTACTATGATGATTAAAACATTTACCGTTAAAGGGATATCTCTAATATGTAAATGCATTTTTTTCTATATCATTTTTTTATATTATAATTCGATATATTCTATTTGCATTTGTTTTGTATGTAAATCAAACATTCGTCGAGCAAGCAAGATTTATGTCACGGTGAACGCGAGCGAAACGCAATGCTGTTCAGAGCAAATCGGATCATTGAGCTTTCCTTCCAACTTCGTCAGTTTTGTAACGTCCTATTGCGAGCAAAGTAGAACGCAAAATAAAAAGCAAATAAAGCTTTATAACTACCTAGAAACAAGCTGTTTTTATCTTAGTATACCTTGGTTTATATAAATAAAACGCTAATTAAACTGTTCTTTAGGTGACACAGGAACTCTTTGTTCCACATTTTTTCCCAGTGATCGGGCTGATTGATCAACCAACCTACCATGTTGAAAAATACGTCTAGTGAGAATCACTATACTTTAGCTGCAGTGATTTAAAACAAACACATTTTATTCATTTAAAGTTTCATTTTAAATAAGTATTTCTTTTTGTTTTTGCTTTGTTTAGTACGCGTGTCAGACGCTCGAGTATTCCTCATGGAGCAGCTTCGTCATTCCACTCGGTCAAAAAAACCAAAAATCTCTGCTATTCTTGTTTGTACCAAGTAAATTTTCAACTTTTACCCATGTATGATCCGAAACTAGGGTATAAAAAAAAAAGAAAAATACGCCGGATCATGTGTCAGCAAACTTTATTACCAGAAACTCCATCAAAGGTTTGCTGGCGAGCAGAAAACGAAAGGGAAGGCGGGATATATGACCCCCAGTAGAAGAGTTTACCAATAGAAGGCCCTTTCATGTCAGCGTCCTCCGATAAACGCACGATGCATCCGAAATTCTTCTCTCGACCCTCAGGTTGGGTTTCCCAACAAGGCCAGACTCCCCGACTCGCTGGCACGAACGCCTACACCCGGCTTTCTAGTGACGACGAGTGTGACATTTGTATACACCGCATACTACTCACCCTTTTTTTTTATCCGAGCGAGCGATAAGCGACCTCTAAAACAACCGACCACGTATATACGACCCTGAACCCCTCCAACGCCCTCTCGTTCCCGATTACGTCAAGTTCACGCGACGGGGCAGGTCAGTGGCTGCGTCAACTGTGCATTCGATTACGCTATCTGAAAGCTTGCAACGGCTCAACTCTCTTTCTCTTTCTCAAAGGCAGGGCACATCGCCCGTATCAGGGACTGCTCCGCGGGTCCGTCGACTTTCTCCCAAGCGGAACGCATGCGCGACGTCACCAAAAGCGCTCACGTGCCGCATCGCACTCTCTGCTAACGGCGCTCGAATTCCGTCGGCGGCTTTTGGAGTGTTCTCACCTAGAGACCTATAGAACGTTGCGACGTGCCTAACGCAGCCCAGCCGGGGTTCCGTGACCGATATGGACGTCGTGCGTCCGCGCTTCTCTCTCTCGATGTCAGACGCCCTGCGGCGCGCCATCAGCTGATGCAAGCGGGCGTCTTTGAATGTGGAAAAATACGTTTGCTGCAGACTGTCACAATAAGAGTGAGTTTTAGCATTACGTATACGAGTGAACGCAAGCACTGGGCTTTAGCGTTGCGTGTTCCACACCGCGTGCGCGGAGCCCAAACTGCGGTCTTGGATTGGCTCAAGGCGACCTCGCGCATGCGCGACGTGGAGAACCCAACGCAGAGCTCTTGCGCCTGTTCCAATACTCACTACCAACACTCTCTGTTACCATGTTTCGTGCATTAGATGACAACGGAGTTGTGCTACGAATACCTTATCGTCACTATAGTCGGTGACAGGTTAAAAATGCAGCAGGCGCTACCCTTCAAGCGCGCGCTTTCTGCCTTTGACAACACTTCGCGGTGTCTCGTTAGCGCGCGCAGTCAGACCACGGCGGTAGGGAACTAGCAAGTGGTGGAGGTGGATCTTCTGCTAAATTCTTAACCTGTCAACTGGACTACAGGTGCGCCCCCCCCTTTTTCGGTACATTCTTTGCAGTTTCTGGTGCGATGGCATGGGATCGCAGTAAAAGATGAAGGGAAATTGCATGATCCGCAATGAGAACAGAAAGATGCAGTGGCGTCACAAGGGGGGGGGGCGGACCCGCCCCGGGGTGCAGCGCTCAGGGGGGTGTCGCGGCGGGCCACGAGAGCGGGGGGGGGGGAGTCGCAGCAGGCCACGCGAGAGCGGAAGTCGCAGCAGGCCACGCGAGGAGCAGGGGGGGGGGGAGTCGCGGCGGGCCACGCGTGAGCGGGGGGGGGGGGGTGTCGCGGCGGGCTGCCGCCCCGGGTGCCGCTGACCCTCGTGACGCCACTGGAAAGATGTATGAGTAGCGTCTACACCCAGTAATATTGGCGACTCCAACGAAATCGACGCCGCGTAGCGGCAACGTAGAGAAGCTCAAGAGAGGAGGTCATTTCGACTCTGTCGTCTGCTATCGCTGCTTGGTTCTCGTAGGCAGCATAGAAACAGGCATCGTTTCCCGTGATTATTTTTATGCTTCCGCCGTGTCATTACTACGCACTGACTAGAAGAAGGTTTCTACCGTCGAAAAATCGCTTTGTTTTTTATATGTAACACCGATTTTACGCTGCAGTGGTGGTCCGCGTGCTGAACGAAAACGACCTCCTTTCGTCCGCCTTTTGCCTGACCAGCGCGCTCCCTATAGTTCGCTGGAGTCGCGAACCGATGAAAACAAATATTTAGAAGACACGGCCTGCTAGTTTATAGAGTTATTGAGTGAAAGACCAGCTCTTACATCAATTCCCAAAATAGGCTATATATATATATATATATATATATATATATATATATATATATATATATATATATATGTTTTTTTAATCGCAACAGATTGACGCGGGCCGTTATGTTTTGTTGTTGCCCAACTAACATGTCGAAGCCGTCTCTTCTTGACTGATATAAATTTCGCTTTGCTCCCGTCTTGTACACATTAATACAGATAGGTAATTGATTACAATTACTATTACTCTTTGGTTAAAAAGTATTCAATAAGATTACTTGAGAGAGACAGTAATTGACCGTTATTGAAAAAAGAAAGGGTTATTTTTCCGATTCAATTTTTATGTCGGCATAAAAGCGTACCTCTTTAAAAACATGCCTCTTTGTACTGTTTAATATTATATTAGAAGCACCAGATTACACTCTGCTAATTTTCTAAATCTACCACTCTTGGTAGACCGCCCTCCCTGGTGGACACTTGGTTCGGGAATTTTTGGGTTGAAAAGTTGTGAAACAAATGGCGCCATTAAGAGGGGGTGGGGGGGGGGGGTACTGATAATATCGGTTGCAAGTAATTTACAAATGTGAAAACTAATCGGATTACTCTTCTGATACTAGCTAATAAAGTTACTCACCTAATTACAAAATCACTTTAAAAAGTAATTGATGACAAGTAATTTTATTACTTTTAATGAGAACCGTGAAAGTCTGCTTTGGTGTCGCGAATATTTTTTGGCACGTCAGAAAAGCTTCTTCTATAAGCGTGCCGCATTTTTATTTTATCGGTTAACTAGATGCGGGCAATATGCTTTTGAACATTTCTTTAGAAGGTGAACTGGTTTCCCGTAGAGTTCTATACTTCGTTTCAGCTTGGGTCCAGACGCAGGCGATGCTACAAGCGCGAGCTCCGGGCTTTCAGCGTCCCTGCCAAGCACGCGCGCTCGTGCAATGCAAGCAGTGTTCAGGGCCACACGCTCGCGCTCGTAGCATCGGCTGCGTCTGGACCCAAGCTGAAACGAAGTATAGAAGTGTCACATGTAGACCACCACAGCCCACGTGTGATGGCATTATTTTAGTTTTAAGCATAATTTTAATTGCGAGCCTTACAGAACATTACAGGAAGAAGACTACGCCCGACAGCGAGACAGAACATTTTTGGTATTCTGCAAATATATGTAATTTCTTCTTCAGCAACGGCTTGGGTTGAGCAACTGCCGACAGTTGGTGGCGTGTTCCACGCGAAGCACACTCTGCAACTGGAATCAGCTCCCGGTTTCATTGCGTGCACATGAATGATGTGTAATCTCTCGCGAAATCGCTTTATTAATAGTTGAACGAGTTCAGTGAATTGCTTAGCCAGCGTGTGCAGCACCCTGGCCTGGTATCACGAGGGCTCTATCTTCTGTCCTTACAATCTTGAACGGCTCATTGCTCCTTCGGTGCGATAACCCCCGGGGAGAGAGAGAAAAGCTATTGTAGCAAAAGAAGAAAACGATGTTGTGCTAGAGTAGGTCAAGCACTGTATACCTTATCTGCTTAGAAGCTGTAAATTCCAGATGTTTTGGGTAAGGGGATCGGCACAACGGTAGACATATATCGGGTCTTCGGCTAAAGCTGTGATTTCACTAGCAATAGAAAGCTTTAGGGAACCGTTTTCGCACGTGTGATACGATACGATGGATCCTCCTGTGCGATCCGGGCATATGCGAGCCTTCTGCGGTATAACACATGCGCAGTTCGTACCGGAGGGTCTATCGCACCGTATCTGTGGCGCAAAAACGGTTCTCTAAAACTCTCTAAGGTTCAGGACAGTACGGTACTGGCATTAATTAGGTGCACCCATGAAACCTTTCATGACTTAAATGTGTTTTTGTTTTAAAGCATTGACCGCTATTTGAAGCTGGGGGTAACTCATACAAAAGACAGTCTGCATACAGATTCGAACGCGAGTCACCGCGTGATCCGTGCTTCGAATGCCGCATGGCAAAGAGTTCGAGGAGGAAACTTGGCAGGCGGCATTCGAACCACGGATATTGCGGTGGTGACTATAGTGTTTGGAGACTGTCTTTTGTAT
The DNA here is from genome assembly GCA_037355805.1 of Ixodes ricinus. NCBI lineage: Eukaryota > Metazoa > Arthropoda > Arachnida > Ixodida > Ixodidae > Ixodes > Ixodes ricinus. Next base: position 5,511 of record JAZHYW010066844.1, read on the forward strand.
GACGTATGAGCAGTGTGACCCCGGCTTAAGGGGACCTCCTAAGACATAAAATGTGTTCGTCCGTTAGTCCGCCCGTCCGTACATGCATTTCTCCGACGTCACGTGGGTTGGGACCTGTACACCGATAGACCCTTCCCGTAATTCAGTTATGGTCACTTTGATTACTATTGCCATCGAAGTGTATGGCATCTATATTGTAGTAATGGCGGTCCTCTACGAAGTCGGTCTTCTTTCATGACGTAGTATTGGGGGTATTTTATGAGGAATAAAGACGTTTTGAGTTCTCTGAAGTGGAGGATACGAAGCTTGCATACATTCGAGGTGCTAGCACAACCCGACGCACGAATTCGATACAAGTGCGGAGTCATTGCTTATTTTGTACTCATGTCTAATAGATCTTTCTGCGCAAAGTGTAATGACAAGAAACGATATGAGTGCCCCGAAAGAAACCATTTCGGCACTCCTATCACTCACTCGCGAAGTCCGAACGACTCTTTCGGGAAACTTTTCAAAACGAACGTCCAGAAAAAAGAAAAAAAAACACAAACGAAAAATGCGGGTAGATAAGAACGCAATGCACTTTTCACCTCTCTCTCTCTTTCTCTCTCGATAGCGCCAGAGACTTAGAGCTGATAAGAAAAAAGTGCATGGCGCTTGCGCAACAAAGCGCCGGGTCTTGACCAGGAGACCGAAAGTCCGTGTCATGAACCCTCGCTCGGATAACCAGCCTTGAACCGCGAGAGGCTCGCATGTGGTGAGATCGCCGATAAGGGCAGCATCGAGCTCGGACAAGTCCAGACGCAAAACGGGGCCCACCGCTTGATGTAGGGGCTTGCCCTCCTATCTCTCACGCTCCCAAGCAAGCGTCGCACGGCAATTCCCCAACACGAGGCGATCAGTGTCACTACACGATAGCGGCGCTGCAATGCCAGTGCTTACTACGTACAGACCCTTCCAATAATCATCTTTGCGCGGCGCCACCTCTGTCTATGCTGGGCCGTTGAACGAGTTCTAAGCGTGGGAGGATCTCTTCTGCGGAGTATAACAGGTGCCACGCGAGGGTTAACAGCCCAGTGACTCGACACTTTTCGTGTGGATGATCCTGTGATGCGGGCTGGACCATGCTATTATTCACTCGCGAGGAATCACAATGGGTCCGGAAATAAATCTTAACGAATGGCTCGAAGTTGCGTCATGCGATGCTGGCGCGTTAGTTGGTATATTATCCCAACGACTACTTCTTTCGTTTTTGCTCATTTACTTCCCATGTACCATCACTCACCATGAGTGCATCTTCGACGGATGTCATCCAGACATATTAAGCAAAAAATCAAATTATACACTTTTTTTTCTTTCTAGTTACGTGGATTTTGTATCTGGTATGCGGGACGAAAAAAATAATAAAACATTTCAACCTGGAATATGCGAGAAAATATAGGTGAGGCAAAGCAAGGATGTGTGACAATTACGCATTTGTCGTAAACACCTATCCAGCGGCGTGGAGAGATCAAAACGATGTTTTACCGTATACCCGATGTGACGACATTCAAGATGAATGCGCCCTTGTCGAAAATGTGTTTAGGGAGTATTCACCGGCGGCCATAGCTGTGTGTGCGTCTGCTGAGCACGTGCTGATGGTGAGCTTCCACAGTTCGTTTGCCACGTGCACTCCGCACCATCAAGATTACCGGGCTTAGCAGCCTAGTGATGTGAGCTCGTTCTGAACATGCGCTCTAAACAACGCCCTCAAATATGGCGTCCAGTGAATATTCAATACTTTATTGAGGACGTTCTCTCCACACCCCGGTGTTTACTAACACAGCATAACAAAGGAATAGATCAGGCTGACCCGGCCTAAGAGCCGCAAATAAAACCACGAAACTTCCAAGAGCCGAGGGGGGGGGGGGTAAACATTTTGTCTAGAGCAATAAACGAAACTCAAACTACTTTCATTATATCCCAGTCAAAAGGAGTCCAACTGTACGTAAGGTAGTAGTGGCACAAGACTACCAAACCGCAACCTGTCTTTCGGTTTAAAATGCGTTCCATTTCTTTTTTTGGGGAAGTGCTCAAGTGACCGGGAGTGAGGCGAGGGAGGGAGAGGGGGGGGTTGGCGAGGGAGCCGCGAGCCGCACTTTAACACGCGAAGAGCCGGCATGCGACTGCGAGCCGCAGCTTGCGCCACCCTGGAATTAGCAGCGATGTCGCGGTGGCGCCCTCCTATGGTTCCCCTTGTGACGTCATTACCTTGCAAACAACAAGTTCGATGGTGTGTTGTAAATAGCATGGTGGAAGCTTGAAATCATTGCGCTCTCAAAGAAACACTGCCAACACCGTCAAAATAAAATTATTCTATTCCTCTTATTCCGTCGATGATAAATCACCTTTCCGACGTCATAGTCAGCGTTCGGCCAATCGTGGAAGGCTGACCACAGCGACGCTTTCGTCGCGCACGGGGCTAATAGATCCTCGCCTTTAGACGATTACAAGCTGGGTGACTGGCCGCCGCCATGTCTCTACTCGTGCGGGCACGCCTGTGCGAATGCAAGCTTTTCAAAGTTACGCCCACACGCACGTTGCACGTATTTGCGCGCATGGGGCACCAATCGGGGCACCATGCTTGCAATTGTCTATACTTCATGTCACCTCAACATGGACTAACTGCAAAGGCTGCGCAAGCGCGAGCGCCTACCCTTGACTGCTTTGACTGGAGCACTCGCTGCGCGAGCGCTCGTGCAGCCGCCGATGCTTCACGCAAAGCAACTAGCTCGCGCTTTGCGCATGCGCGGCTAACAATGGTCCATGCTAAGGTGAGATTAAATATAGCATGGTCAGGGCACGAGCGCTTTGTTCTGACCAGTTGTTTAGTCTAATCGTCATCATCAACTTTTCTGATCAAAAGCAAACAAGAAAATTCGGTTTGTTGACCCCACAGCTCAACCGTACCGCTACAGACCCCTTTCATGACAAACGCCACCAGTTCGAACTTCCGGTTCATTAAAAAGAATGAACAAAGCCCACCTTAACACGGCTGCTTGAAATGTCGATGAAACGTTTAACCACCCATTCTCCACGTGAACGCCAGAAAAACAAGGAAGAGCAAGATCTGTCCAAATTTTTCGAGTATTTTTTGTAAACCAACGTTAAATTGTAGAACCGAGGGCCCTCTTAAATCTAGAACGTCGTTGTTCGTGTAGCATTCATTCTTTCTAGCAGCGGTGGTGACATAAGCAAGATCGACAGGCTTGCAAATACGGAGCGACCGGAAGTCGCTTAAAATGCAAGCGGCAGTTCATGTTTAAAAAATTGTCTTGCTTTGTATGTTTATACAGCCTTGATGTTGGTATGCCTCAACGGGTGACCGGTCGCTTAGCTGTAGATGAGAAATTTAGCCAGTGCAGTACAACCGCTAACCTGGCCTTTTTAACGTGGATCACGTAGTAGTGATTACACGAACGCGTGCCGGTACGAAACCTCATTCAGATCGAAACGGGCGGGGGCGTTGGGGATCGAACAGTTCATGTTTGTAAATAGTAAGAGGGTCTCCTTGAACCTTAAACTGAGACTGCAGCAGAAGCTACAAGCGAGAGCGAGCCCGTGCTCCTGGTTTTGAGACATGCATTTCTAGCGCGAGTGCTCGTTCTGCGGAAGAACGCTTCAAAGCAGAGACCTTCAGCTCTCGTTCCTGTGGAATTGGCTGCAGTCTCAACTCAAGAGTGAGCGGAGTTTTTTTTTATTTATAGACGATTTTGAGCAAGGTTCACACGGTGCGATTTCGCTCGCGGATTTGCAGCTGCGACGTGGGGCACCGCAACTTTCCCCAGGACTTTTTTTTTCTTTTGCCGCACGAGCGACGTTGCATTTGTGAAATCCCAAATAAAATCGCTCAGTGTGAACCGGGTTTGAATCGAGATAAACCAGTTCGGCTTTAGGTACTTGCCGCTAAGAGCTCCGAAGAACCAACTACGCGAGAAGCGTGAACCTGCGTCACAGCCTTCGACATATACCGTACACGAACTCATCTCTGCGACGTCACGGCGCGGTGGTGGCGCGTCGGTCGCACTTCCGCTCTGGGGCTTTGGGCAGAAGTCCCCATGCCAGACGTGTATTCCTGCGTTGTTTTGAAAGGAACGAGACAAAAACCTGCCTTCTCATCAAAACGCCGCGACTGGGGCCATACCAAAAGTGTCGAGAAAGGTTTGAAGGTCAGTTTTCAGGTGCTCGGTTCGTCCGAGAATCTGGATATGTGCTGTGAAAAGGGGAAAGCAGACGCAGTCGGACAACGATTGCTTGGGCGGGAAGCACTTTGGGTTGAATTCACGGATACTTGTGGTCATCAGATTTATTTGTTTTGTTCAAACATGAACGCCAGAAAACCGTCAAGTTGTGCGGACCACCTGCGGACTACGTTCAGTGCGTCTTCAAGTTCAAACGGCCGCCTGATTGTTCGAACTGTCGTCTGCTCTTTCAAACGTTTCTGCTTGTCGTCTGCTCTCTTAGACGACGCCGGTCCGTCGCCCAAATGTTGGCCCGGTACTTGCGATAAGATAAGTGCAGGCCTCAAAAGGCTTAAATTTGAAGGTTGGTAAGCAGGCTCAGTGTAAACAGTAGATACAAGGAGATGTTGATCATTGTTACCAGTTACCATCACCGACTTGTTATGCCTAATTCAGTTGGTCCGATTTTGCTTGCGATTTTCAGTATCGACGTCGACCATCTCAGCTACGGTTCACGCTTTTGCAGCCCGAGCGGCGTCGCGACTGAAAATTCCGAGCGAAATCTCATCATGCGAATCAGGCTTTAGCGTACATTCTGCGGCGTCCACGCGGAATGAATCGCCAGATGTCACATTATTCACGCGAAGTTTTGCGCTGTAACGAGCCCTCGGTAATTTCGCGGACGCCGCTCAAGATAGTCAGACATCGCCAGGAAGACGTAGAACCAACAATTCGAACGCGAAAAAGCGGCAGGGGGACCTCACACTGACGCCGACAACATCGCATTTCAATGGTGTGTTTATGGGCGACGGCGAGCTTTTGCCCACACCCCCATCGCGCATGCGCGGCGCTGGCGGCGTCCGCTAGGGCGCTCCGGGCGCTCCGGTTTGTTTGTAAACATC